>PVIR01016224.1:0-37020 GCA_004026965.1 Petromus typicus | reverse complement strand
GTCACCGGTCTTTCTCCCTGCTCCTCACCCTCACCCGTGTAAACATTTCAACAACATAGCACTAACTGGCCTGCACTGCTCCTCTCAGCTAAGCGCCTGAGCTGTGCGCACCTTGACTACCGCTCTGCCTTCCTGGGAAAGTTTTGTTAAATCTCCAGAATAGTGATTTTAAAACCTGAAAAGGACAAACAAAATCACCATAATGGATTGTATCTAACTTCATCACCTGTGACAGACTCGTGCTGTAGAATGAGGGAAACACTATAATAAACCACTGGCCCGTTAGAGACGCAGCAGCTGAGGGTAGTGCGACTGCCGCCGTCAGCCCACGTGGGGGGGCTGCGGGCCACAAACGGCTCAGGCCGCCCTGCCACGGAACTTAGCCCCCAGCCTTTTTATTGTTCATTTCCATACAGGGTCTCACTAAGCTGACCCTGAGATGCTTGAACTTAACGATCCTCCTGCCTCATCCTGTCTCAGTGCTGGCATGACAGGTGTGTGCCACTACACCTAACTTATAGGAAACATCTTGAAGTTTGAAGTAACAGGATTCTTGGGAACTGGCTGGAAACATCTGGATTCTGCTTCTGAAAGTGCAGCCTGCCAAACAGAGGGGGACCCTGCCTTGGGAGCAGGGGTGCTGCTTGGGTGACTGCGTCCCGAGACAGAGACCGGGAGGTGCGACTCCTCTGCCCTCCCTGCTCCCCGTTTTCCAGGGTAGGTCTGTAACCTAGGATACACCTCATGTAGGTGCTCTCTGAATGGCGTGCACACTTCCCACTGGGTTCAGGGTTCTGAGCTGATGGAAAACAGCCTCCGTGCACTATCTTTGTCCTCCATGCTTGAGTTTCCATCACGGACCCAAAATGTCCGGAGCTGGAGCACTTCACCAGTGCACGAAGACGCCGAGAGGTCCTCCGCCATGTCAGAAGATGGCAGCTGGTACAAGTCCAGCATGAGAAGCCGCCGGAGTCTGGAGTGACTTTGCTCCAAGCCGCCGGAGTCTGGAGTGACTTTGCTCCCAGCCTTTCATGAAATGCATGAGGTCGTTTTCTCCCCACTTCTCTCGCTACAGTCCTGTCCTCTCCAAACCGCAGCAAGCCGTTTCAGCCTGGGGCTGCTTCTCTGATCTCCCCATTTTCCCGCTGAGAAAGAAAAGCTGTCGGAATGGCGCTCAGGGCGACAAGCAGGAGGGACCTGCTGTGCAGAGGGCAGTATGCCCGTCGCTTGGACCCCAGAGCCCTTGTCCCATACCTGGCGTGACGGTGAGCCCTGGCCACGCCTCTCCAGCCTCCTGGCCCAGCCTCGGCCTGTCACATGAGAGCTCTGGCCCCTTGGTGCCTCCCGGCTTTTCAGAACTCGAGTGCGCTTCAGTCCTCCTCTCTACACGGCAGGACTTTGTTTCAGAAACACGACTTGTCACCAGTGTCAGCCTTCAAGGGTCACAGGTGGAGCTGGTCAGCGGTGAACGCCTGGGTAGGTGTTGGAGGTAGATGAACAGATCCCAGGAAGTCACCCGTCAAGCTTTAGCGAGAGGAGAGCAGTGTCTGCGCCCTGTGCGGCCTCGCTCAGTGAGGACCGCTGATGACGCAAAGTCCCGCTGGGGCACTGACCGGGCTGGTGTGCCTCTGCCCAGAGGAGCACATCCCGGAGTGGACACCAGCGTCCTGCCTTCTGGTCCTGCCCCACCAGCCCGCTGCTGTCCCCCAGCATGGCACCCCATGCTGCCTGCTTCTCTCCCTTCCACGCCCAGCTACTGATTCTCCTCTCTGCTTTTCTGTGGCAGGCAGCTGGGCCTGGCCACGTCACCTTCCCACTGACACCTTCCTCTCCGGTCCATCTCTCTACGGCAGCTAGCCCGGCCTTCCAGACAAGAAGGCAGGCGACCACCCACTCGCTTGACTACGTCCTCGTGACCACATGTAGAGACACACACCTCTCCTCCCGGCACTCAAGGCCGAAGCCAGCCTGAGCTGCAACAGCAGCCTGAACAACATAGCTAGACTCTGTTTCAAAAACAAAACAGTTGGGTGTGCTGGCTCACGCCTGTCATCCCAGTACTCGGGAGGCAGAGGCAGGAGGATCGCTGTGAGGGCCAGGCTCGCCTGGGTTACATAGTGAGCTCAGGACCAGCCTGAACTACAGAGTGAGACCGTCTCAAAAACAAAGGCCGAGGAGTTAACTCAGTGGTTCCGGCGCCTGTCTTACAAACGCAAGGACCCGGGTTCGATCTCTGTAACCACATACCATACTGGGCGTGGAGACTCACGCCCAGCAGCAACCAGTACCACATACCACAGTGCCGGGCGTGGTGGCTCACGCCTGTAATCCCAGCACTCGGGAGGCAGAGGCAGGAGGATTGCTGTGATGTGAGTTGGAGGCTGAGCTCAGGGCCAGCCTGAACCACAAAACGAGACCCTGTCTCAAAAAACCTAAAAAAAAAAACACAGGCTGGGGTTTTAGCTCAGTGGTTTGGCACCTCCTTCACAAATGCAAGATCCCAAATCCAATCCCCAGTACTACAACAAAAACAAAAAATAGAACACATCTTTGGTTGTGTCTCCTGTGGATTGAAAGTTCAGATTCCTTATCGGGCCACTCAGGGACCTTGGCAGCTCTACTTCCCTTACACTCTGCTCCTCATACGTGATCTCTCCGCTCTGCCCCTCCCACGCTGTTTCTGTGCCTTCTCCCTCTCTCCTCGGCTGGGAGCCTGTTGGAGCCCTGGTTATGCCACCTTTTGGCTGTGCAAACTTGGGCAATTTACCGAAAACCTCTGTGCCTGCTGTCGTGTTTATAGTGGGCGGGTAACACCCATCTTCCCAGCTGTTCTGAGGAGCTTTCTCCTTAGCTTTCCGCAGGCAGTCCTGCCTCCACTCCGCCGGGGCTGTGTGCCCGGGGCAGTGCTCGGGGGCAGCCTGGCTGCTGAGACACACTACCGCAGAAGGCTGGTTAAGTGCACTCCAGGAGCCTGGCCTTGGGGAAGCATCAGAAACAAAGGCCCGACTGGACAGTCCAAGGAGCTCTGAACCTGGTGCTGTGTGCCGAGTCCTGAGGGACACCAGGCTCCAGGAGGGCTGGCGAGAACAAGTTCATGTGAGCAGAAATCAGAGCTTAGAGGGCCGAGGATTTAGCGCAGTGGCTCCCACGCCTGCTGTGCAAGCACCAGGGCCAGGGCCCGATCCCCGGTAACTACATATCACAGTGCCAGGTGTGGTGGCTCACGGCATCCCAGCACTCAGGAGGCAGAGGTAGGAGGATTGCTGAGCTCAGGGCCAGCCTGAACTACAGAGCAAGACCCTGTCTCAAAAAAAAGAAAGAAAGAAAGCAGAGCTCAGAGAAGGCTGTAGCTGCCCCCCCCCCGGTAAGTCTCTGTGGGAAGCCATGCATTGCGGAAGACCACAATGCTCACTCCTCAAAATGACCAGAAGCCAGCTAAGGAGCCCACGCCCGTGATCCCGCCAGTGGAGGGTCGCTGTTGGAGCCCAGTGCGGGTAACCTAGTGACTTAGTGAAAGCCAGACTCACAAATAAAAATCATTTAAAAGACTGGGATGTGGCTCAATGGAAACGCCCAGCAGTAGCTAAAACACCCCACCTTAACGTTCTGCTCTAAACTCCTCTCTTTCCATTTCTGTCACCTTGTTTGCATCTTCCTCAGCATGGACGTTATTCAGTCTTTCAGCAATGCCTGCTACCCGTCAGGCTCTTCACGAGGCGCTGGGGCTGAAGAAAGGAACCTTGCTTTCAAGAGTCCAGTTGACAACCTGACAGATGCCCCAACAGTGGCGTGCCCGTGTCTGTGAGGCCTGCGCCACCCCGAGGAGCTGGGGAGGCCTCTCCTAGCTACGACCCCACCTACAGCCAAGGCTCCATGGGGGGACAGGAGGGCAGCCCCCCTGCAGCCGATGTATGTACCTGGAGTGACTCCACTCTCCCTCAGTACGGCCGCCCTCCTCGGGGGCCTCAGTCCCGCAGGCTCAGGATGGAAGAGTGGGGGCCACAGTTCTGCACGCAGGAGGCGGAGAGGCACCTGTCACACAAAACAGCAGCCTCACGCCTTATCTGGAGCAGCAGTTTCCTCTGCACTTCTGGCAGAGTCACAGTGGGCTCCGCAGTGAGGCCGTGCTCGAGCCCGTCTGCTCATGGTATCACTAACCAAAGCTGACAGTCATAGTGGTTGGATGGCATGTGGTAAGGGGTGAAGGGCAGAAACTACAGGGCATGGTGATAAACTGCCCTGGGCAGCCTCAATGCCCCCCCACCGCCGCCGCCGCCGCCGCCCCTGTGGTTGCCCCACATCCAGGCGTGGCCCTGAGCAGGCCGCCTCGGCCCCAGTCTGATAAGGAGAGACTTCCGGTGGTGGGACTAAGGGCAGGAGAGCCGCTGGAGCGGCCACTGCTCGGGAGGCTGGGAAGAGAGGGCGATGGCCCGGGCGTCCTGCCTGCTGCACACACTCTGGCTGCTGGGGCCTGCGGCCTCCCCGGCAGCCTGGGCCTTGAACCTGGATGCAGCGCGGCCCACTTTCTACACGGGCCCCAATGGCAGCTACTTCGGGTTCTCCGTGGACCTCCACAAAGACAGCCATGGGGGGTGAGCTGGGGAGTGTGGGTGTGGAAGGGCCCTGCTGCACCCCCTTCTGTACAGCAGCCGGCCGGGGCAGGGGCAGGGTGCCGGGAGGGCCAGCCTGAGGTGGGAATGTTCCGGAGGTGCCAGGCAGATGGGCCCTGAAACTTCAGCCGGCAAGGGGACCGAAAGCCAGGGCCCTTCCCCAAGGCTCCGTGGTATGTCGTGTCCTTGTCCCCCCAAACAGAAAGGGCACGTGTCCTTTCTAGCCCCCCGTCTTGCTTCTCTGCTCCCCCGCCCTGGCCCCAGCCATGCAAGAGCTCAGTAATGGCTGGCACTGACCTGGCTTTGGAATCTAACTGTCATACAGTCCTGTGCAGCCCAGTCACACTTCGACCTGTTCTGGACCCTGGAACTCCCGAGCAGTGGCAATGGCAGATGGCCTTCAAGGACAGCCACTTGGGGCTCTCTGCAAAGAGGTGCCTGAGCTCGGAGTCCACCCCTTCCCTGGAGTCCAGCTCCTGCAGTGACCTGTAGTGCGGGGGACACGGGCTGGGCTGCTTCCCGTCCCTCTGCCGCTGCTGCTCTTGCAGCCTCCTCTCCACAAGCGGAGGCCTGGCTGGCCCCGCGGCGGGGCTCACGCCCTCCAGCGTGTATTCCACGGGCTCTCGGCTGGCTCGTCCATGCTTTGCACAAAGCAAATGTGCCCAAGTCCTCAGCTCTGTCGCACCCTGAGCCCGCATCAGCCCGATCTCCGCCTTCCCAGTGCTCTAGAAGGAGCGCGGTGAAGTCCCGCCAACAAGGGCGCCGAGCAGTGAAGCCTGGTTTTGCCGGGACTGGAGGGAGGTACTGGCCGGGCAGCTTCCACACGCGGACATCAAAGCCCGCGCTCAAACCCTGCCGAGCCCTGTCTCCTGTGGGCACGTGGGCGCCCTCGCCTAGGCCTGGCCCTGGCCCTGGCCCTGTCCTCAAAGTCGGAGAAGGCAGGACGGCCTGAGGTGCGCCCACCGCCCGAGTCTGCGCGCTCACTCGCGCCGGTCTCCTGTCGCCCAGGGTGACCGTGGTGGTGGGCGCCCCGCGGGCACGGGCCCAGGGCGAGGAGGAGAGGGGCGCCGTGTTCCTGTGCCCCTGGAGCGCGGCAGGCGGCTCGTGCTCCCTGCTGTCCTTCGACCCTTGTGAGTTCGGCGCGGCGGCCCCGGGGCGCGGTGGGGACACTCGGGGCGCGGTGGGGACAGGGCGCGGCCCGGATCGGACCCGCAGCCTCAGCGCCCCGCTCCCTGCCCCTGCTCCCCTCAGGGGACGAGACCGGAAACATGAGCTCCCAGACCTTCCAGGTCTTCAAGGCGCGGCAAGGCCTCGGGGCGTCGGTAGCCAGCTGGGACGGCGTCATCGTGGTGAGGCACCACCTGTGGGAAGCAGGGCGGGCGGGACGTGCCCAGCCGGGCCCTGCCCGCTCTCCTGCTCCTCCCAGGCCTGTGCACCCTGGCAGCACTGGCACGTCCTGGAAAAGACCCAGGAGGCCCTGCCCGCTCTCCTGCTCCTCCCAGGCCTGTGCACCCTGGCAGCACTGGCACGTCCTGGAAAAGACCCAGGAGGCCCTGCCCGCTCTCCTGCTCCTCCCAGGCCTGTGCACCCTGGCAGCACTGGAACGTCCTGGAAAAGACCCAGGAGGCAGAGAAGACGCCAGTCGGCGGCTGCTTCCTGGCCCAGCTCGGGACCGGTGGCCGCGCGGACTACTCGCCCTGCCGTGCCAACACCATGAGCGGGGTCTACCAGCAGCGGTTCTTCAGTAGGCCCCGCCCCGCCCGCCCGCCCGCCCCGCCCCGCCCCGCCCCTGCTCCGGCTTCGAATCTGGCGGCGGCCTAGGCTGGGCCGGCCCACTCCACCTGCCAGACGCCACGCCTCTTTACCAGCCCCTGGCCCCGCCCCGCCCTCCAAGGCCACGCCTGTGCATTCGGCTATGGCCCCGCCCCGTCCCCATGGTCACGCCTCTTTTTGGCCCTGTATCGCTCACGCCCCCTCGCCCCTAGTCCCGCCCCTCGCCCCTAGTCCCGCCCCCTCGCCCCTCGCCCCGCCCCTCGCCCCTAGCCCCGCCCCCGGGCTTCACGGGCGCGTCGCCCCCTCAGGCAATAGGCCTCTTCTGACTTTTCTGGGCACCTCCAGGCGCAGACAGGCGGTACTGCGAGGCGGGCTTCAGCTCGGCGATCACCCAGGTGACGGGGAGTCCGGACGGCTGGGGGCAGGCCCCGCCTGGACGGGCCGCTCACTCTGGCCTCCTTTCCAGGCTGGCGAGCTGGTCCTGGGGGCCCCTGGCGGCTACTTTTTCTTGGGTAGGTACCACCCCTTCCTCCCCGCGGCCCGACCCCGCCTGGCACACACCACGGCCGGTCCCCGCCAGGTCTCCTGGCCCGAGCCCCGATTGCCGACATCCTCTCGAGCTACCGGCCGGCCACCCTCCTGAGGCACGTGCCCAACCAGCTCTTCACCTGGGACTCCAGCGACCCGGCGTTCTTCGACGGCTACCGGGGTAACATGGCTGCCCTGGGGCCACTGCCACCCTGCGCCCCGCAGCCTGCACCCGCCCCGCAGTGCCCCGGCTCTGCTTCCACACCGAAGACCAGCGCTGGGAGGAGGGTCTCCTCCTGCTTTATCCAGGGCTTCCTCCCTGCGGGGACTGTCACCCCTCTGCTGTGTCCCCAGGGTACGCGGTGGCCGTGGGCGAGTTCAACGGAGACCTGAGAACTCCAGGTAAGAGAGCCCCTTGATTCCACAGGGCTGGGGTGCAGAGGAGACCCCTGGGGTGGGGGGAGGACAGGCCCAGAGTCTCTGACCCCGACTCCCCCCAGAGTACATCGTCGGTGCCCCCACTTGGAGCTGGACCCTGGGAGCAGTGAGTGCCCTCTGCGCCCCGAGTCCCAGACCCCCCCCAGCCTAACCACAGGCCTCGCACTCTGCCTTCTCACCAGAGCTGTGCCCCCCACACAGGTGGAGATCCTGGACTCCCGCCACCGGACACTGCACCGGCTGCAGGGGGAGCAGGTGCCCTGGCCCTCTGGCCCTGGAGGACTCCGGGAAGGGGGGCCAAGGCCGGCAGAGCCCACTAAGGCGCCCATTTTCTGCAGATGGCTTCATACTTCGGGCACTCTGTAGCTGTGACTGACGTCAATGGGGACGGGTGAGGAGGAGGGGCGTACCAGTGGGGTCCCTGTTCCCGGCTCACGCCGACGTGCCCCTCCCTTCTGTCCCCTGCAGCAGGCACGACCTGCTGGTGGGCGCCCCACTGTTCATGGACGGCCGGGTGGACCTCAAGCTGGCCGAGGTGGGGCGTGTGTACCTGTTCCTGCAGCCCCCAGCCCCCCGTGCACTGGGCTCCCCCAGCCTCCTGCTAACCGGCACGCAGCTCTACGGGCGGTTTGGCTCAGCCATCGCACCCCTGGGCGACCTCAACCAGGACGGCTACAATGGTGAGGGCAGGAGGGCTGGCAGTGCGTAGACAGGCAGCTGTGGTCAGCAGGGCCGGGAAGGGCTGCCGTGGGGTGAGGTCAGAGCCTGCCTGCCAGTGCAGGGTGGTCACAGGGGCCAGCAGATGTCGCTGCCTTCAGGGCCCCAGGCGAGGTGACCTGCTAGCGGCAGATCTCAGTAGGGGGGTAGCAAGGAGGGGGTCCCCAAAGGGAGCCCCCAAGAAGGCAGCCTGGGCCAAGTCTGCCCCCAGTGCCCCGGAGGCGCCGAGAAAGTACCACGGTGGAGCCTGGGGACACGGGAGAGGCAAACGCGGGCCGGATGCAGGAGTGGGGCTCCCAGGAGGGGTTGAGCGGGAGAAGGCGGGCGTGGAGCCCGCGCTTCCTGGGGCAGGAACAGCAGGAGGCTGTGGGGCACCTCGGCTGGAGCCTGGAAGGACAGACACAGTGCACAGCCGTCAGCCAGCAGGGCAAGGGGGACCAGAGTGGGGGACCCGCCCTGTCCGGAAGAGGCCGGCGTGTGGCCGAGGCGCCGCATGCCCTGCGTGGGGCGGCCAGGAAGGTGGGGTGGGTTCACGGGGCGGCAGCCCTGCTTTGCTGTGAGGGAGGGTGAGTCACCCCGAAGGCGGCCCTGGCCGGTGCAGAGAGAAGGGACCGGTGGGCCCTAGGGTAGCTGGACCCCGTGCGCCCAGGGCTCCAGGCCTTGCTGGAAGCCTTCCTTCAGGAAGGAAAGAGGCAAGGAGGCCAAAGGCCGGGAGAGAAGGGCGGCAAGGGGCCGAGGGATCCCCTGCCTCAGTGCCCGCTGAGAGCAGAGCACTGTGCTCCCTGAGGCCTGTGTGATGTGACTAGAAAACCGCGAAGACCCAGACCTGCTTGTGCACACCTGTGATCCCAGCACAAGACAAGACCTTGTCTCAAAAAGAAAAATTAAATTGCTAAAAGGAAAAAAGCAGCGCTGAAAACAATCAAACCGTAAACAAATCAGAAAAGAAAGGAAAGATATTGCAGCACAGATAAAAAATGCGCCTGAGCTATGTGAGGTGCCGCCTGCTTGCTGTACTGTGGAGGCTGAGTGTGGAGGGCTGCAAGTTGAGGCAACTTAGTGAGACCGGCCCCAAAATTTAAAGAAAGAAAACAAGGACGAGGTGTAGAGCGATGGTCAAGAATGCGTTAGTGTGCACACGGACCTGGCCTCGCCTTCAGCACAGGGCCGGAGAGAGCTGAGTCCCTAACACAAACAAAGCAGTGACTTGTCAGGTGGTTTGGACTCAAGCCCAGGGTTGCTCTACTACTGAGCTAAGTCGCCCGATCTTTTTCTTTGTTGTTTTGGGGGGTTTTGTTGTTATTTATTTGTTTCTTTCTTTTTTGGAGGGAGACAGGTGCCAGGATGCCAGGCCGGTCTCAGACTCCCGGGGATCCCCTGCCTCAGCCTCCTAAGTGCTAGGATGGAAGGCATGCACTCCACCTGGGCTCAGCTAAGAACGACTAGTGTCGATGAGCTGTGGCGTGGTGTCAGGTCACCAGAATGAAGGTGCTCTCCGAAGAGGCCCCAGGGTTTACTGGGTCTCAGTCAACCTCTGGAACTGATTTGGCGCTAAAAGGAGAATAATGACGCTGCCTCTCAGGACTGCGTTAAGTCCCGTGCGTGGCCTTTGTGCAGTGGACACCAAGGCTGCCACTGTTTTTCTAACAGTGGACCAAAGCCGCTGCTGCCAGTCTAAACTCCCAAGGTCACATGCCTTCCCTGGCCCAGACTGACCCCTGGTCCCCAGGTTCCGCCCAGAGAAACGGGCGGTTTTCCAAGTGACCTGCAGAGCCCAGCAGTGAGCAGCACCTTTGTGTCACCCCTGGCAGATGTGGCAGTGGCCGCCCCCTATGGCGGGCCCGGCGGCCGGGGCCAGGTGCTGGTGTTCCTGGGCTGGAGCGAGGGGCTGAGCCCGCGCCCTTCTCAGGTCCTGGACAGTCCCTTGCCTGAAGGCTCGGGCTTCGGCTTCTCACTGCGAGGCGCCATAGACGTCGATGACAATGGATACCCAGGTACCCCTCAAAGGCTCCAGCTTGGGCTGGGGGTGCTGGGAGGTCCAGGAGCTGGGCCGGCCTGGTGCCAGGGTGCGCTCAGCTGACCACGCGGGGGTGCTGAGTCGCGGCGCTCTGGGGAGAGGCTGTGCCTACCCGCTAACCCCGTGTCCACAGACCTGGTGGTGGGAGCCTACGGGGCCGGCAAGGTGGTGGTGTACAGGTGAGTGCCAGGTCCCGGCTGGGGAGGACGGGCCTGGAGGGCCTCGACGGTAGCTGCCGACCCCCTCAGAGCCCAGCCGGTGGTGATGGCCACCGTCCAGCTGCTGGTGAACGATACACTGAGCCCCACGGTGAAGAGCTGCATCCTGCCTCAGACCAAGGCACCAGTGAGCTGGTGAGTGGGGGCGGGTGTGGGCCGGGTGAGGGGTGACACCCAGGGCCTCAACCCTGAGCCCAGGGCTTTTGCAGCTTCAGCATCCGGATGTGCGTGGGGGCCGCCGGGCACAGCGTTCCACAGAAGCTGCGTGAGTGGCCAGGGAGGGGTGAGGGGCGGGCAGGGAGCCTCCCGCTAACCCTCCACGGCCCACAGGGGTCAGTGCAGAGCTTCAGCTGGACCGGCAGAAGCCCCGCCAGGGCCGCCGGGCACTGCTCCTGGACTCACAGCAGGCGGGCACCACCCTGACCCTGGACCTGGGCGGCAGGCACGCCCCCGTGTGCCACACAGCCACAGCCTTCCTCCGAGTAGGTCTGGTTGGGACCGCAGAGGGGCAGTAGGGCTCCCCGCAGGCGGAGGGTGGTGGGTGCCCACAGGCAGCCAACTCTCCCCTTCCAGGACGAGGCCGACTTCCGGGACAAGCTGAGCCCCATCGTGCTCAGCCTCAACGTGTCACTGCCACCCATGGAAGCCGGCATGGGCCCCAGTCTGGTGCTAGCTGGAAACACGCATGTCCAGGAGCAGGTGGGCAGGCAGGGGGCACATGGCCCCCCGACAGGACCAGGTGATGACAGGAGCCCTGACTCTTATTGTCACCTTTGAGCCCTAAGGAACCCCCCACTGTCAGTATCCCTGGAACTGATGCAAACCCATAAACCCTGACCTCAAGCCAGGCACAGTGGTGTACCCTGTCATCGCAGCAGTCAGGAGGCTGAGGCAGGAGGATCACCAGTTGCTGAGGTCAGCCAGGGTTCCATAGTGAGTTCAAGGCCAGCCTGAGACACATAGCAAGACCTTGTCTCAAGAACTGAGCCCTGACACGATGCCAACCTTCATCTCTAGCCCAGAGCCCGATCCCCTCTCGACCTTTCCGAGCTTTCCGTGATACGCCCCACGCTGGCACGTGCTAAACCGGCTCACGTCCCTGCCCTGTACCATGCTGCTGGGGCTCTGGTCCTCTTTCGAGCGCTGACCCCCTCCCGGCTCTCTGGGCCCCACGGCTCACACGCTGCTGTGTTCCCGCAGACTCGCATCATCCTGGACTGTGGGGAGGACGCCGTGTGTGTGCCCCAGCTGCAGCTCAATGCCACAGTGTGAGGGATGCCTGCCCGCCCACCTGCCCGCCTCCATGTCCTCGCAGTGCCTGCTCCTCCCAACCCTGCTTCCCTCCCCCAGGGTGGGCGCCCCCCTCCTCATCGGGGCCGAGAACCTGCTGGAGCTTCGTGCCGCCGCAGCCAATGAGGGCGAGGGAGCCTACGAGGCGGAACTGGCCGTGTGGCTGCCCCCGGGCGCCCACTACATGCGGGCGCTGAGCGACTTGCCGGTGAGCGGCCAGTGCTGGGGAGCCCCGCCCCGCCCTCAGGGGCAGAAGTGAGGGACGCTTCAGAAAAGCTCCAGGAGTGGCTCAGGAACCAAGTGCCCGCAGCGGCTTCCAGGGCCTGGCACTGGCAGCACTTGTGTAGCCGCAGAATTTTTTCTTGTTTTTCTGCCCTAGTTTGTAGCAATGACACTATTCTACACACTTTCATGATTTTACTTCCAAAATGAAAATTGATTTATGCCAGGCATGGAGCACAGGGCTGTAGTCCCAGCTACCCAGGAGCCTGAGGCAGGACCGTTTCAGCCCAGCCCTGCGGTCTTGCCCTGGGAAGGTCTCTCTCTACCCCCTCTTTGAGTGCACAGTCCTCTTGGACTCGCTGGGCCTCCCTCTGACCCACCTCGCCCCCGCTGCTCCCCAAAGGGCTTCGAGAGGCTCATTTGCAACCAGAAGAACGAGAACGGAAGCAGGGTGGTGCTGTGCGAGCTAGGCAACCCCCTGGGGAAGGACACGCAGGTGAGCCGTGCAGACGCCGCCTGGGCAGCGCACGTCTGCCAGCGGGCCACTCAGTAACACAGAGATGGGCCAGGGCTGATGCCACAGGGTCATCCCAGCACCCTGGGAGGCCGAGGCAGGGAGAGCACAGCGTGGGCCCAACCTGAGCGACTTAGTGACTTAGTGAGATCCTGTCTTAAAATTTAACACGGGGGGTGCAGTTCAGGGTGGAAGCCCTGGCTTCAATCGCTGGTACTGCAGGGGAGAGAGAGGTGGGTGGCAGGCGGGTCACAGTCTAAACCATCGCGGCGCTGGAGCGGGGGCTGCCGGCCACGCAGGCACGGACAGTGAGCCTGGCCTCCCTCCTGCAGATAGGGATCCTGTTGTGGGTGAGCGTGGGGGGCCTGGAGCAGGCTGGCCAGTATGTGTCCTTCCAGCTGCAGGTCAGGAGGTACTGCCTGGGACACACCCTCCCCCTGCGCGCTGGGTGGACGCACCCTCGCCCCGCGAGGGGCTGCTGCTGGGGTCTCCCTGTCCTCCCTGCCTCAGAGCCTGGGAGACCAGGAGGAACCCCTTCCCGGGCCCGGTGTGTGTGCCTGAGTACACTGTCCAGAGCCTGGCCGGCCTTTCCCGAGCCTCAGCCGGCCTTCCCTCCTTCCTCCCCAGCAAGAACAGCCAGAGCCCGAACAGCCCGGCTGTGCTGCTGCAGGTGCCAGTGCGGGCCGAGGCCAGGGTGGAGCTCCGGGGGTGAGTGAAGGCAGAGGGGGCCGGGGTGGGGCTCCGGGGGTGAGTGAAGGCAGTGGGGGCCGGGGTGGGGCTCCGGGGGTGAGTGAAGGCAGTGCGGGCCGGGGTGGGGCTCCGGGGTGAGTGAAGGCAGCCGGTGCTGGACGAGGCCCAGGGGCTGCGGGTGGGGAGTGCGGAGCGGGGAGTGGGAGTGGGGAGCAGCGGGTGGAAGGCCGCGTGCCCAGCACCCTCAGAGGCCCGGGAAGGAAGAGGGATCGCTGGGCCACGAGGGTGCAGCCCACCCCAGCCCTGTGCGATTTGTCCAGGAGCTCCTTTCCCGCCTCCCTGGTGGTGTCTGCACAAAGCGCCACAGAGCGGAGCGGCGTGGACCTCTCGGCTCCCAGGGTGGGGCACACCTATGAGGTAGGGACCCCTGACCCCGGGCGCGCGCGAAGGCTGCTGCAGGAGCCCGGTGCTGACCCACCGGCCGCCCGGAATCACCTTCCCCAGCTCCACAACAGGGGCCCCGGAGCTGTGCGCGGCCTGCGCCTCAGTGTGCACCTGCCGGGGCAGTCCCGGCCCTCCGACCCGCTCTACATCCTGGACGTGCAGCCCCAGGGGGGCCTGCAGTGCTCCCCGCAGCCCTCGCCCAACCCCCTCAAGGTGAGAGCAGCCACCAGGGCCGGGCGGGCAGACCGGCAGGGCGCTGACTGCCGCTCCGCCCGCCCGCAGCTGGACTGGAGGCAGCCCACCCCCAGCGCGGACCCCGCGCGCCGCGAGCACCGCCAGCGGGAGCGCAGGCAGGCCGGGCCCGGGCAGCCGGTGCTGGTGGTGAGAGCCGGCCTGGGCGCCTCCCTGGGGGGCGGGGGCGCCCTGGCCCTCAGAAGGGCCCACGCAGGCGAGGCTCCGGCCTCATCCTGCCTCTGCCACCCTCCCCGACCTTCTGACCCTCGCTGGGTCCCTAGGCAGGGAGGGCTGGGCACTGACGACGGGTCTCTTCAGAGCTGCGACTCGGCGCCCTGCACGGTGGTGCAGTGTGAGCTGCAGGAGATGGCACAGGGGCAGCGGGCCATGGTCACCGTGATGGCCATGCTGTGGCTGCCAGGCCTGGGCCAGGTGAAGGCGCAACCTCCGCGGGAGGCGGGGCCTGGGGAGATGGGCGTGGTCGGTCCCTGGGCTCGTGACTTCGCCCCTTGAAGGCCCGGCTTTGTGTGGGCGGGAACTGTGGGTGGTGAAGAGGTGGGGCTTCTGGTCGTGGGCGGGGCGTCTGGCGCCGGGTCGGCCTTGGTGGTGAGCGTGGCGTCGGAGGCGGGGCGCTGGGGGCGGGGCTTCGAGGAGCCCGCCCCCGGCAGCTGCAGCTTCCGGAAGAGGCCTTGGCCGCCG
This sequence comes from Petromus typicus, assembly GCA_004026965.1. Lineage (NCBI taxonomy): Eukaryota > Metazoa > Chordata > Mammalia > Rodentia > Petromuridae > Petromus > Petromus typicus. The sequence continues at coordinate 22,626 of PVIR01016224.1, read as the reverse complement.
GCAGGGGCCGCCCGAGCAGATGGAGCTGCGCTCCCGCGCCTGGTTCAACGTATCCGCGCTCCCGTACGCCGTCCCGGCGCTCAGCCTTCCCAGCGGAGAGGCCGTGGTGAGCAGCCGGGAAGGGCCCGAGCCGGGGCTGGCGGACCCCGAGTCTGCGGAGGCGGACTCAGTGACTGAAGGCCGGCCGCCCTAGGTGCAGACGCAGTTGCTGCGCGCTCTGGAGGAGCGGGCCGTGCCCGTCGGGTGGGTGCTGCTGGGCGCGCTGGGCGGCCTGCTGCTGCTCACGCTGCTCGTGCTGGCCATGTGGAAGGTGAGGCCCGGCGGGTCCTTCCTCGCCCTGGGTCCTCGGGACCCTGCACATTGAGCCCGCCCGAGCACAGGCCCCAGGGAAGTCCCTGCCCAGCCGCTTGTCACACAGGCGCCCGGTTCGGGGGCGCAGGGGTCAGCGCGCCAGGTCCCCTCCCTGGGGCCGCACCGCGGCCTCGGGCCCAGCCAGGTCCGCTGAGGCTCGGGGCGCGTCCGTCCCGATCCTGATCTCCGCCCTGTGCACCAGGTGGGCTTTTTCAAGCGGACCCGGCCTCCCCTGGGCGAAGACGAAGAGGAGTGAAGGGCCCGCGCCGCCCTCCCCGGTGCCCCGCTGTTCTCCCCCCTGCCCTGCTGCCCAATAAAGAGCGCCCGACTCCCAGTGTGCGCCTGCTCTTGGGCTCAGACGCAAGAGAGACAGATGGCGGCAGAAATTTGAGCAGGTCTCTGCCAGGGCGAAGGTGTCAGTTACTGTGCTGGACCTGGTGTGGTCCTCAAGCCTGCAGTCCCCGCACTCAGGTGAGGCAGGAGGTTGTCAGTTTGAGGCCAGCCTGGCTACAGAGTGAGACCCCATTCCAAGACAAAACAAAGTAATGTTTATCATTCACTTGTTTTTTGAGACAGGGTCTCGCTTTTGTAGTTCAGGCTGGCCCTGAGCTCAGCCTTGAACTCACAGCAGTCCTCCTGCCTCTGCCTCCCGAGTGCTGGAAGTACAAGCGTGAGCCCCCACTGTGGTATGTGGCACTGTGGTATGTGGTTCCGATTGCTGGTGGACTTGAATCTCCACAGCTGGCATTGTTGGTTATCAGGGGTTGAACCCGGTCCTTGCATTTGCAAGGCAGGCCCCAGAACCACTGAGCTAAATCCCTGGCCCTATCATTCACAATTTTGAAGGATAAACTTAGAGTCTGCGGGTTGGAAAAGTACATTTTCCCTGCCCTGCTTCTCCCTCAAGGGGCCTTTAGAGCTGTACTGAGGGTGAGGACAGGCCGAACCTGCATGGTGTCACCCCCGCTCGGGACAGCCAGTGGCCCCTCTGACTCCTCCACGGTCCTCCCCCAACAAGAACGGTCCTCTGTGAGGACGGCTGGAGGACTGGACGGCAGCTTGCAGCTGAGGCTGTTGGAACTGGGGACAGGTGTGGGGTCCCCAGCCCTGAGGGGATTCTTGATTCGTGTGCTGCATCATTTTTCCAGTAGTGGGGATTGAACCCCCAGCCCTCCAGGGAAGCTACACACCCAGCTCCCTGTTTTTCCTACTTTTGGGGGGTGGAACTGGGGATCAAACTCACTTAAGACCTTGCACTTGCCAGGCAGGTATGGTGCCACCAAGCTACACCCCTGGCTTTATTTTTATTTTGAAACTGAGTCTCCCTAAGTCACTAAGTTGCCGGGGCTGGGGTCAGACTTGCGGTGTCCTGCCTCAGCCTCCCAGAGGGCAGCGCCTCTCTTGGATCCCTAGGTCTGGATCTGCTCCATTGCCTGGGGGCGTGGTGAACAAGGCCGGGTCCCTTCCTTCAGGAAACTTGCATTCAAGGGCAAAAAGAGGAACTGTGTCAAGTGAAAATACAATCCCAGCACTTGGGAGGCAGAGACAGGAGGATTGCTGCCAGTTTGAGGCTAGTCAGCGATGCGTAGTGAGTTAGTTCAAGGCCATCCAAACCCAGACTTTGTCTCAAAAAAAAAAAGTGAAAATACAGGGAGGGAGATGATGATAGGTAACAGAACACAGGCTGGCATCCGATGAGAGGGCAGAGGAAAGAGCAGCAGTAACCAGGCCTGGGTTGGGAGCCCGTGGGCAGGGCTGCAGGAGACAGGTCAGCCGGGGAGGCCCCTGGTGGCCGGGGGGGGGGGGACGATGACCTCTGGGCAGCCAGGAAGGCCACAGAAGGACACTCTGGTCTCATGAGTGTCCGTGCTGGACTTTAGCCAAAGGGTAAGCAGAACACACTGGAACACAGAGTTCGTTTCCAGCTGGGGGAATGAGCGGGCGTCACTGAGTCCGTCCTGTGCCTCTGGACCCAGGAAGCGCTGGCCTGTACACACGGGACAGGTGTGTCCGAGACAGATTTGGGTTTTGACCCACACCCTTCGGGGAAGCTGTGGGACTGGAATTCAAGAGGGGCCGCCTCATCTTCTCTGCACGTGGCCGCTGCTGGAGGGGACAGCGCCAACACCACGGGTGGCTGAGCCATGCCAGGCAGCCTGACAGATTGGCAAGTTGGCTGCAACCAACAAGATGAGATTCATCTAAGACTAGTGTTAAATTCTGTGCACTGTTCTCAAAAGTTGTTACATAAGAACAACACTGGAAAATCTGGCTTCCTGGAAATTTCTGTTATATAGGAAGAAGCCAGGCGTGGTGGCCCATATATGTGGCCCTGCACTCAGGAGGCTGAAGCAGGAGGATCACTGCCCATTCCAGGCCGCTCTGGGCTACACAGTGAGACTCTGTCTCAAAATAAATAAAAATTTAAAAATAAAAGGAAGAGTAAAAAATGCAGAATATATCAAGTAAAGGTGCAAATTCCTTATGAAAGTACATCTAAAATGTATCGATAAATATTTTGTTTAAAACAGAGGAAGGTGGCTTTGCCTGGTGAGATGCCCTTAAGGCAGGTCTCCAAGCCAGAAGGGCACCTGGGTCTCTGAGGGGAGAGGGCCTGGGCTCCACGCTGTGCCAGAGAGAAGGGGGCAGAAAGGGCCAGGACGCACTGCAGTGCCATCTGGTGTGGCTGTGAGCAGGTCCTGTCCGAAGGGCACAGTGATCTGGAGGACCGTCTAGGCCCGTAGTCCAGGAAGGACAGAGAGACCCGATCTGTCCTCCGTGGAGCCAGGCAGGGACAGATGCGTTACCGCAGACCACCGTGCTGGCGCCTCGCCTAGGCCTCCAGCCAGGAACTGCTCTGCCTGCGCCCCACGGGCCGGGCCGGGCCGCCCAGGCCCGAGGCTGGTGACTCGCGCTGCCAGGTGTGTGGGTACAGCATCGGGGACCTCCCCCGACCGCACCGAAGCCCGGGGGAACCCCGAGGACCGGACACGCAAGGGCGGGGGTGCGCCGTGGGGGCCAGGCGGAGCCGTGGGGGCGGGGCGGGGCGGGGCGGGGGCGGGGCCGCCCGGTGCCGCGCGGGGCTCCGCCTGCAGGGGGCGCGGCGGCGCAGACCAGCGCGGCGGCGGCGGCGGGCGGGAGCCGGCGCGGGCCGGGCCGGAGAGGCCCTGGGCGAGGCGGGCGACCCGCGATGCCGCCGCCCCGCGGCCCCGGCGCCCTGGTGCGGCTGTTGCCTGTGCTGGGCCTGCTGCTGGGCGGCGCCGCGCGGGCCCCCGGGCGATCACAGGGTGAGTGGCCTCGGCGCGGGCGGCGGCGGGCGCGGGGCCTGGGCCCGGGGGTCGCGCGGCCTGGGAACCTGGGGATCGCGGCGGGGTCCGCATTCGGCGTCGCTGTGGCTGCTGCTCTCCCTGCGGTCCGCGCGGCGCCGCCCCGCGCCATTGTCTCACAGACCCCCGCCCCGGCTGGCGGCGCGGCGGGGACGGGAACGCGCGGGGGCGCGGGACGATGCGTCCAGCCCAGGCTGGGGCCGGGTCCGCCCGCAGCTAGGGTGGCGGCGCTGGGAAGCGGCTCGAGACCGGCGGCGTGTGCAGGTGCTGGGTCTCCGACCGCCCGCCCCTCCCCGCGAGGACCGGCTCGCGGCCTGGCCAGGTGGGCGTGGGTGGGGGCGGGGCGCGGGCTCTTGCGCACCCCCGCGCCCCACCCCTGGCATGCGGGAAAGGCCCGGGCCTTCTGCTGGGAAGCGGGGTCCGAGCGAAGGGAGGAGTGTGGATTACCGTCGGGAACCGGGCGGATGCTGTTGGATCTGGCCCTGGGGCCTGGGAAGGGTCTTCCTGCCCCAGCCACCCCTTGCGCTGCCGCCCGGACGCCTGGTATGGTTCTCGGCCCCTGCGCCCGGCAGGGCCCTCGGAACCCACTGGACTCAGCTGATCCGGCCTCTGCGGGGCAGGGGGGAACCAGGCTAGGGGCGTGTGGGGGCCGCCGGCGCTGCCGCCTCCCCAGCTCGGCCTGTCCCCTCTGTGGGACCCCGACGTCCCCTCAGTGACCCTGCGGCGGACCCCGGGTCTCCCCTTCTTAGCTCTGCTGTCCAACTGCTCCTTGTGGGTCAGGGCCCGGTCGCCAGGCCCTCCCTGCACCAGCTTCCCGGAATTCCTCCGGGGGGGCTGTGGTCCAGGGTCAGGCCGCCTGGAGGGGAGAGGGCCGCTGGTCCCAACAGCTGGGTGAGATGCCGCAGGCAGGCGTGGCCCTGCCCCGGATGTCAGCCTGAGACACCTGTCGCTGCCAGCACAGGCCCCACGTGGAGGCCCCCCAAGCTTGCGCTGATCAGCTGCAGACTCCCCAGTAGCACCCAGCCTCCCCACTTGCCCCTGGGCACCAGCTATGACACCCGGCGTTGGCAGCAAAGTGGGGTGAGGCCTGATGTCAGGGTGGTCAGGCTGAGTGGGAGGGGCGGCTAGGTAGGGCGTCAGAGGCGGAACCTTGGACACGCGCTTAGCACTCAGCGTGAGCTCAGGACTCCTACCGCATCTGCCTGTCCTGCTTCCCAGGCCCCTGAGACTGTCCCAAGTGTCCCCATCCAGCGCCCAGCTTGGGGTTGGTCCCCAGAAGGACAAGGGTTGCCATGGTGACCGCTGGCCACTGACCAGCCCTAGCCAGAGGGGGAGGTCTGGGAGACTTGTCTGGGCCAACTGGGTTGTATTCCTGAACCCCAGGGATTGCACAGGGGCCCCTGGGAAGTGGAAGGAGCCCTTCCTTAGTGCTTCTGCCTCCGTTTCCTTCCGAGGCCCAGCATCCATCCACCTACCCTGCTCTCCCACTCTGTCCTGAGTCACCCTGTCTTCCCCTTGGATGTGCTGCTTCTAGGATCCGATGGCTGAGTCTGCTGTAGGGCAGACTCCCCAGCCGGGAGCCCAGACCTCCTGGTACCTGTAGCTAAACTGTCCTGAGCCTTGGCTGTGAACATGTGTGGAAGCACACATGGCCCGCTGGCACGGCGCTGACTGTGAGACGCACTGTCCGCTGTCGGTCAGAGCCAGGGCCCAGCCTGGAAGTGCTAAGGTCTGAAGGCTGGTGTGTCTTGATGTGGCAAAACACAGGCTCCAGCTCTTGGCCTGAGGGAAGGTCCAAGGGGCACCCTGGGAATGCCAGCTCCGCCGGGGTGTGGCCCAGGAGGAGCTGCCAGCATGCTTGAGGCCCTGGTTTGATTCTCAGCACCAACAAGGAATGATAAATTCTGGCTCTTCCTGCAGTATCCGCTCTGGCTGAGTGTGGGGGGCACACCTGTAATGCCCGCACTAGAGGATGAGGCGGGAGGATTGCAAGTTGGCGTCTCACCTGGGCAGTTCAGAGTCTGGCGGTGGGTGTGGCTCAGCTTGAGGCCTGGGTTCCAGCTGTCCCACTGTAACAACACCTGCTGAAGCGTAAACCGCAGAGCTCTCCCAGCCAACACCCCCGACTCGGGGCGCCCTGTTTTGCCTACAGAAATCCTGATCAAGGTGCAGGTATACGTGAGTGGGGAGCTGGTGCCCCTGGCCCGGGCCTCGGTGGACGTGTTTGGGAACCGCACGCTGCTGGCTGCTGGCACCACGGACTCCGAGGGTGTGGCCACCTTGCTGCTCAGTTACCGCCTGGGCACCTGGGTGCTGGTCACTGCTGCCCGCCCTGGCTTCCTCACCAACTCAGTGCCCTGGCGGGTGGACAAGCTGCCCTGTGAGTGCTGGGCGGGGAAGCAGCTAACCCTCGTGGGACCCCTCCCAAAATAGCTCCTGGGGGGGCTCCCTGGCAGCTGTGGCAGGGCTGGGATGTGCTGGCAGAAGGAGCCCTAGGGCTGAGGTGGGGCGCTGGAGCTGATGGCCCCCCACCCTGCAGTGTACGCGTCCGTCAGCCTCTACCTGCTCCCCGAGCGGCCCGCCACCCTCATCCTCTACGAGGACCTCGTGCACATCCTGCTCGGCTCCCCGGGTAAGGCTACCCCTGCTCCCCGCCCTCCCCGGGTGCGGGCTGGGTGCCCTGGGGCCGCCCCTTGCTCTCCTTGCTGCCCTTTTTCCAAGGGCAGATGCTGCACCATGGGATCGAGGTCGAGGAAGACCAGCCCTTCCTCTTCCTGCCTCCTGTGCCCTTGTCCCATCTGTGCATATCAGCTGTACTTTTGCTGTGTCTAAAGGCCACCAAGAGCTGGTGGGTCCAGGGCTCAAGGGGAGAAAGGGCAGCGCCTGCCCACCTCGTGGAGCTGACCCACAGGCAGGCTTGGGGTGGCTGCGCTGGTGCGGAGCTGGCCCTACTGAGACTGCACCCTGGTGGCCGGGGCCCAGAGGAGAGAACGGTGTAGAGCGAGGCCTCGCGGGGCCTCAGGCAGCGGCCCTGGGGACAGTGAGGGCCGGGGAGTGTCCCAGCCTGTCTCTGCCTGGCTCGTGCCAGGAGCCACAGTGGCCTCTGGAGCAGGACAGGTGCCACCCTTTGCCTGCACCCTGCTGCCAGCCCTCCCGTTTGCTGTCTTCCTTTCTCCAATCCTGTATCTGAGGCCCCTAAAGATCCCGGTAGGACCCTAAATGCCACAGCAGCTCCTTGTCCGGAGCTCACAGCCCCCCAGGGACCCTGCCACTGTCAGGACGAAGCCTCGACCCCCGCAGCTGGCAAGGGTGCAACCTCAGGCCTCAGCAATCTTGTGCCAGTCCTGGAAGGCCCTTCATGTGGTGGCAGATGGAAGGGCATGAGGGCGGCCCCGCCCCCAGGCATGGACACCGGTCTGGCTCTGGGAGAGCAGCCCGGGGAAAGGTACCGAAGTCCTGCCCTGTTTCTGCGAACCAGCACTGGCGGGCATGCGGGCACTGCCCAGGGACTGTGGGGCAGCCGGGGGCCCCCGAGGGTGACCTGTCGGGAACAGGGCTCAGCATGTTCTAAAGCTTAATAAATGTGACCCTTGACCGTGCTGCCCCGGAATCCTGTCCATATGTCTGTTCCTGCGCCACACACACACACACACACACACACACGTGCACACACACCCTACACCCCAGTGAACAACACAGGAGCCACTTGTGTCTCAAGTTGAAATAATTTTAATTAAAATTAAGTCATTAAAAATTCAGCCCAGCTCCTTAGTCACACTGGCACCGCTTCCAGTACCCAACAGCCCCCGGTATCCGGATGCAGCGCAGAGCTTGCTCATCCCTCAGAGTGAGGCGGGGAGGGCAGCGGGGGCGCTTGCCCGTGCGGCCTGGACCCAGGCCCGCGCCTTCCCGGAGTGTTGGAGGATGGGCGCCTCCTCAGTGCTTAGCCTCGGAGCAAATTGGTGTCCAGAGCTCCAGAGGGGCGCGAGGTCCACGGGGGTCACCATCAGAGCCCGGACCCTTCCCTGCCACCTTCTCACCGCAGGGCCCAATAGCCTGGTCTCGCCCTCTGCCCTCAGGCGCCCGATCCCAGCCTTGGGTGCAGTTCCAGCGCCGGGCCGCACGCTTGCCGCCCAGCGCTACCTACAACCAGCTGTGGGCCTCGCTCACACCCGCCAGCACAGCGCAGGAGCTGCGCGCCTTCCCGGCCTTCCTGGGCACCGAGGCACCTGGCACAGGTAGGCCGGGTGGGGGCGGGAGCTGGAGGGCCAGCAGCGGGCCTCACTCAACAGCGCCTCCCCCGCAGGCAATGGGTCCTGGCTGGAGCTGGCGCCCCTGGCGGCGGTGAGCGTGCAGCTGCATGCGGGCAACGGCTCCCAGGTGCCACTTGTAGGGCCTGCGAGCCTGGTACTGCCAGTGTCCGCCGAGCCGCGCCCGCTGGCTGCGGGCACAGGCATCCCAGCCTGGAGGTTTGACCCCAAAAGCGGTGAGTGCGGCGTGGGGCGGGGCGGGGCGGGGCGGCCCAGGTTCCTGTCTGACGCCCCCGCCTCGCCAGGGCTGTGGGTACGCAATGGCACCGGCGTGATCCGCAGGGAGGGCCGCCAGCTCTACTGGACCTTCACCTCCCCGCAGCTGGGGTACTGGGCAGCCGCCGTGGCTTCACCTGGGGCTGGTGAGCAGGGTCCCGGGGGAGGGACGGGGTGGGGAGGGTCAGCTTGGCAAGGTGGCTTCAGCTGGGGCTGGTGAGCAGGGTCCCGGGGGAGGGACGGGGTGCGGCGGGACCTGACTTCGGCCTGTGCAGGGCTGGTCGCCCTCACGGCGGGCATTGCAGACTTCGGTGCCTACCACACCGTGTTCCTGCTCACCATCCTGGCCGCGCTGGCGCTGCTGGTGCTCATCCTGCTGTGTCTGCTCATCTACTACTGCCGGTGAGTGCGCCAGCGCCCTGCGGGCCCTGGGCTTCGCTGGGTGCGCCGCCGCTGCGCCCCGCCCAGGGTGCTGAGCCAGGCTTCCCTGCAGGAGGCGCTGTCTGAAGCCCAGGCAGCAGCAGCACCGCAAACTGCCACTTCCGGGGCCCACTGACGGCGCCAAGCGGGACCAGGCCACCTCGATGTCCCAGCTACACCTCATCTGTGCCGGGCCCCTGGAGCCTGCGTCCTCGGGGGACCCGGAGGCCCCGCCGCTGGACCCTTTGCACTCTGCTTTCTCCAGCGCACGCGACCTGTCTGCCTCACGCGACGACTTCTTCCGCACCAAGCCTCGCGCGCCCGGCTCTGCTGCCGCCGCCGAGCCCCCTGGCTTGGCCCGCGGAGGGGATGGGGCCGCACTCCGGGGCGCGCGCGCCACTGAAGAGCCCGTGCCCGAGGAGCCCCGGCGCGCGCCCCAAGGGTCCACCACCTTCGCTTGCGAGCTGCCCTCACCACCGCCCTTCGAGCGTCCCGCGGGTCCCCCAGGCACAGCCGAAGGACGGGGCCCCGAGTTCCCGCTCCCCGTGGCCGAGCCAGCCGGGCGGCCCCCGTCGCTGGGTGCGGCTGGGCCGCTGCTGCTGTGCGGCGCACTCGATGCCCTGCCGGACAGCGTGTACCGTGGCGTGTTGCCCACGCTCGTCATCCCCGCGCGGTACGTGCGCCTAGGCCCCGAGGCGGGGGCCGCTGCGGGGGGCTCGGAGGCCACCGTGCCCGAGGGCCCCGCGCGCGCCTTCCCCGCGCCCGAACCTGCACGCGCCCTCCCCGCGCCTGGCCCCACGGCGCCTGTGACCATCCCCGTGCTGCTCGGTGAGTCGGCCGTGGCGCAGCTGAACGGCGAGCTGCAGGCGCTGACCGAGCAGCAGCTTCGTGAGCTGGGCGTGCGGCCCCCGCCGCGCGCGTGGTTCGTGTCGCTGGATGGGCGCTGCAATGCGCAGGTGCGCCACTCTTACATCGACCTGCAGGGCGGTGCGCGCGCAGACGCCGCCCCCGACCCCGGCGTGGACGCGCACGAGGCGAGGCCCGCGCGCCCCCGCCGCCCCGCCAGAGAGGACCGCGCACCCCCTCCGCCCGCGCCTCCACGCCTGGCCCTCAGCGAGGACACGGAGCCTAGCAGTAGCGAGAGCCGCACAGGGCTGTGCTCGCCCGAGGACAACTCGCTGACACCGCTGCTGGACGAGGTGGCGGCGCCGGAGGGTCGTGCAGCCACGGTGCCCAGGGGCAGGGGCCGCAGCCGCGGGGACAGTTCCCGCAGCAGCGTGAGCGAGCTGCGGCGCGACTCGCTCACCAGCCCGGAGGATGAGCTGGGCACTGACGGGGGCGACGAGTCGGGGGACAAGAAGAGTCCCTGGCAGCGACGCGAAGAGCGGCCGCTCATGGTCTTCAACGTCAAGTAGCCCGAGGGCGCCGAGCCTGTGGGGCTGGGCGATGCCATGTGGGGACCGGGGCCCAGGGCCGGGCAGCACCAGGGAGGAGGGCTGGGGGTACACAGGCGGGTGACCCGGAGGTCCCCAGGGAGGGGGAAGGGGTGCCGCCTGCAGACAGGGCCACCCTGGGCTGGGAGGTCACAGGGCGGCGGCTGGGGCAGCCCTGGGGCTGGGGTCATGGGACGGGAAGACGGCAGCAGAAAATATAAAGCCAGTGAGGGTCACAGGCCTGTCTTTCTGTCGGACCGGGACCTGGGTCAGGGTCCCTGGGAGGGAGGGGCGAAGGCAGGATCAGACTCGGGTAGGAAGTGTACAAACTTTAGTGGAGCACCCACGCTTACACACGCACACTGAGAGGGGGCAGCACCTGGCACAGGGATGGGCGGCAATGGCAGTTCATGATGTGACTTCTGCCAGGCCCCTGCCTGGCGAGAGGGCACTGAGGAGGGGGCCAGTGGGAAGGCCTGAGCAGTGGCACCCGAGCAGGGTTCCCTAACCCTTACAGCAGCAGTCTCGGGGCAGGTGCCCTCAGAGGGGAGTCCCAGCGCGGCAGGGGCCTCCTTCGGACACATCGGGTTCCTTTGCTCGAGCAGCGGAAACCGGAAGGGCAGCAGTGGCGCTGGTCCACGCAGCAGGAGCCCTGGGGCAAGGACAGAGTTGGCCAAGGGGACCGGCCCCCGACACCCGAGGCCAGGTGGGGGTGACACTGACCTGGCGGAAGGGGCAGCAGGCCCAGCCCCCCCGGCTGTCTCTACAGCAGGTCTGCTCGTCGTGGCAGAAATGCCCGTCCCCGCACGCCACATCCTTCACCGTCTGGTTGGAGGCTGGGCCCTGGAGGGCGGCAGGGCGGGTGGTGTCCACAGCCTTCTCGCAGGACCGGGCCTTCACGTTGCAGGTATAGCCCGCCGGGCAGCAGTGCTGGCGGTCCTCACAGCACACAGCCTGGAGAGGATGGCGTCAGTGCGTCCCCAGCACTCCCGGGACGCCCCCTCCCACAGGCAGGCAGGTGCTCACATGCGGCAGCTGGCAGCAGGCCCAGCCCCCACCCAGGCTGGGGCAGCAGGTCTGGCCCACGGGGCAGCTGGTGTGCTGGTCACAGCCGATGTCACCCACACGGGGCAGGGATGTCGGGGGGGTGGGCACCTGCTCCAGCCCAACCCCCAGCCTGTCCCCCATCAGGCACTGTCCCTGGGCTGTGCACAAGTAACCCCGGGGACAGCAGTGCACATGGTCAGAGCAGCAGACGGCCTGGGGTGGGCAGAAAAGGGGTGCTGGGATGCAGCAGCATCTGGCACACAGCCCTAGCTCATGTCTGAGCCAGTGTCACTGTGGGCAAGGTGCCCTCCCGTGCCACCCTCTCCCCAGGCACCTCCGGGGTGGGACAGCAGGCCCACTCCCCAGAAGTGAGTCGGCAGCAGGTGTTGTTGGCAGGGCAGCTGGTGAGGTAATCACAGGGCACATCCCTCTTCGGTGAGCTGGGGCGGGCCAGGGTCTTCTGTGCCCAGGGCATCTGGAGCAGCCCCTGCTCACATGTCCCCTTCTCTGTGTGGCATTTGAACCCTTCGGGGCAGCAGTGGATGTGGTCCTCACAGCACACGGCCTTGGGGACAGAGCACAGTGGGCACGGGCCTTGTGGGCGACCCACCACCACCATCCCTGGCCCTGGGTACCTTCATGAAAGGACAGCAGCCCCAGGCCCCGGTCTGCAGGCGGCAGCAGGTGTAGCCATCCGGGCAGCTCACCTCCTGGTCACACTCCACGTCTCCCGCTGTGGGCGGGCAGAGGGCACCCCAGGGTGCCCGCTCTTGAGAATGGGCCCCCCGTGCGCCACTCAGCAGCTGTCCTGAGCCAGTATGGTATGAAGGGGAAGGAGGGGTGCCTCCCCAGTGCTCTGTGGCCATCCGCGCCACCTTCATGGTGCCCAGGACAGCCGGGTGGGGTGATGGGCCCAGGCGTCAGTACCTGTCCTTGCAGGTAGCTTGGTCAGCGGGGCCGTGGTCCTCTCCTGGGACAGACACTTGCTCTGTCTCAGGTCACACACTGTGTCCTGAGGGCAGCAGTGCAGGTGGTCGGGACAGCAGATGGCCTGGCAAGGACAGTGCAGGCAGCAGCATGAGTCTCAGGTAGCCATGGGGACCCAGCCAAGGGGCAGCTCTACCCTCACTCACGTTGGGCATTGGGCAGCAGCCATAATCCCCACCGGGCAACTTGCAGCAGGTGGTGTCATCCGGGCACTGGGACCGCTTGTCAAGGCACACAACTGAGGTGTGCAGAGCCGCTGGGAGAGCAGCAGGGGAGAGGACACGGGCCAGGACAGCCCCTGGCCGGACATATGCCCCCTTGGCGCCTGTCCGGCTCATCCTCTGGGCAGGGACCTTCTTGGCCAGGGGCCAGATGCCCGTGGGCGTGACGCAGCGGACGTGCACCAGGTCACAGGAGGCGCCGTGGGGGCAGCAGTGCGCTCTGTCTTCACAGCAGGACGCCTGGGAAGAGCCGGTCTTGAGCCCCTTCTCCCCCATCGCCCAGTTTGCCTGGCTGGCGCCCAGTGTCCCCAGCTGGCCAGCCGTACCTCGGGCAAGGGGCAACACCCCCAGGAGCCATCCAGCATGAGGCAACATGTGGAGGACTCGGGGCACTCGAACTCGCCACCCGGGCACTGGACAGCGGCCAGCAGGTGGTCACCTGCGCACAGGACAATCAAGATGTCATCAGCATGCCTCATCACTCAAGGAGCTGGGCCTCCAGGGCTTGTGGCCCAGCCCCCAAGGGTCCCCAGGGCCCTACCCACACTTCCCACAAGCCAACCCCTGACCAAACGCCAGGGGCATGTCCTCCAGAGCCGGCCTTGCACGGCCTCTTCACCTACAGTGCCTGAGCCCTGCATCCCCTCTACCCCAACCCTGCTAGTCAGAGCATGCGAATGCAGGCTCAAGGACAGAAACCCAAGCACCCACGCCGGGCAGCAGGATGTGCCAGGCCCTTGCCCTGCCCGACTGTCCCCTCAGCCACCTGGCCACACCTGGTCTTCGGAGGCAGGTCTGCCCATCGGCGCCACAGAGGAAGCCACGGGGACAGCAGTGGCGGCCATCACCGCACGCCTCGGCCTGCGGGACACACGAGCCTGTGAGGACCCCCACCTGGGGCAGGGCATGCAGGCTGTCTGAGAACAGGTCTCAGCCCCACCTGTGAGAACGGGCAGCAGCTGGAAGTCCCTGTGACAGTGAAGACGCAGGAGTGGCCAGGGCGGCAGTGGGCTGGGCTCTGGCAGGGGCTGCCCAGGCGTCTGCTCAGGGCTGTGGGCCGTGAGTCCTGGCAGAGAGGAGCGGGTGTGTCAACCGGTGGCCTGGCTGCCCCCACGGCCAACCGGATGACAGGCTCGTCAGGCTGCAGGGACTCACCACCCCTGGGTCACAGCAGCTATGGCTGGCTCCTCCTAGATCTGGGCAGCAGGCTACTGGGCAGACCTGGCCATCTGGGCACCGTGTTGCAGCCACCAGCCCTGCCACCAAAGTGGCCCAGCCCACCAGGGTCCACATGATCCGTCTGTAATGCCGAAGGGTCTGGTACAAAAACTCTGCATCCAGGGTAGACTGAGCGTCTTACGGTGTCCTGTCTGTCACACAGACACCGCACGTGTGGTCACAAAAACACGGGTGAATGAATGTGTGTTCACACACCGCCCCACCCAGCCCGGCTTGGCCACCCCGCTGGCTCTGATGCGGCCGTTTCGAGCAAACTCCCGGTACCCCACCACCACAGGGGCAGGCGGGTGTCCAGGGCTTTGCCATGTGGTTCCGCAGCCCTGGTGTGTGGGGACATGAGCCACCTCCACTGGAGGCAGAGGCCCTCGCAGCTTCAGGTAAGCACAGGCTGGGCGGCGCGCAGGGAGTCCTCCCAGACAGAGCTGTCCGCCCAGCCGTCGCCTCAGCTTACTGCGCAGGCCTGAGGGAGGGGACTGACTTCCCAACCACCTGGGAAGCCACAGGACTGGTAAAGTGGTGAGGAAGGAGGTACAGCGACCAAGGGGAGGCCAGGCTGCCTGCCCCCAAGTCCCCTCTGCTCCCCACACCCCGAGCCAGCCTGCAAAGGAAACAGCTGCTTGGAAGGACCGCGTGAGCCTGCAGGGCAGCTCTGAGCTAGGAGGGGCCGGCTCTCACTTCCCGTGCCAACTGTGCTCAGCAGGCCCCACAGGCTGCCTAGGGGGGCAGCCTGCAAGGTGCCTGAGCTGGGGCTGGGCAGCTACAAGGAGCCTTGTCGGACTTCAGAGAAGCAACTGAAACTCAGAGGTGAAGGCTCTCTGTCACACACAGACTCCCAGAGAAACCGCACCCAGGTTCACAGCATGAGTGGCACCCTGGCTACTGCCCAGGGATGGATGGGTGGGGTGGAAGAGGCAGGGCCACACAAGGGTCCGGGCTGGACAGAGCGGGACAGGGGCTACCGAGAGTTGCACCTGGACTCAGACAACTGCCCCAGCCAGGGGCAAGGACCTTCACGAGTTGCTCCCGGCCCGCCCACGGCTCAGCTTCCCGCAAGGCTGTGACAAGTCAGTGAGCAGTCTTCTTCCCTCCCCAAGCGGCCCCGGAGGTCGACCCAGGCCACCTCCTGCCAGGCCCTTTCACCTCGTGGCCTCAGGCAAAGCCCTGCAGTCCTGGGGTCCGGTCCAACCTGCAGGCCGTCCCCAAGCACTGCGACCCGCGCTGCCTTCCTGTTCCGCGAAGTTGCGCCGCGAGCCCGAGCCAGGAGGAGGCCTGCACGCCGCCCACCCGTTACCGGCCCAGACAGCCTCCGCGGCTCCCGCCCTCGCGTAGGCGGCGCCCTCCACTCCAAGGGGGATGGAGATCTGCCCAAAGGCGACGGGCCAGGAGATGGCGCAGGACCAGGGGCGGCAGAGGCGGGAGTCAGCTGGTCCTCGAGGGGTCCGAGCCAGAGGGAGACCCCGCCGCCGCGGAGACACGGGCCACTCCGCGGGCAGGACGCCCTGTGAAGAGCCGCGCGCTCCCGGCACGGAGGACCCGCATCCTCCCGCCTGTCTCCGTCCCCGGCCCCACCGCGCCCCTACCTGCGGCCCGTCCGGGTCTGCACTCCGCGCGGCCCGGCTCGCCCCTCCCAGCCAAGGTCCAGCCGCGAGGGCACGCCCACTTCACGCCCATTGGCGGGAGCCTGGCGCCGCTGTGATCCTATTGGTTTCTCTCGCTGCGAAGGCGAGGCCAACGAGGCTCCCAGCCCGGCTCATGTGTCAGGTGATGCATGGGTCATGTGACCGCCCCCCCACCCCCCCTCCTGCTCCTGAACGTGAGAGGTGCCGGGAGTTTGCTCGAACCGGCCGCGGCAGTGCCACCAGGGTGGCCAGCCCGGGGCAGAGATGCCAACTTCTGGGCTAGCTTTCCAGTGTACTCGGCCAGCTTGGATTACACGGCAGCAGCCGGCACGGCGAGGAAGTTGTGAGCGGGAAGTGAGCAACTTAGGCCGCTTCCCTCGAGGCGGAGGTGGGGACCAGCCTCAGGCCAAGCCCACGTTCAGGTGCAGGGCCCGGTAGGTTAGCTACTTAGACATCTTATGGGCAGTTAGATAAGGCTGGCCCTCAGAAAACCAACATGGACAGCCAAGGAGTCCGTAGGGAAGACAGTCAAGACACATTAACTGAAGGGTTAGCATTGTAAAAGAGAAACTCACCCAGGTGAATAAACAGCAGTGACTGCTAGGTATCAATCACGGGGCAAGGGCCAAGGTCTTAACCTATTCTTTCCTGGAAAAATTCTTTTTTTTTTTTTCAGGTTTTTTTTTTTTTTGAGACAGGGTCTCGCTTTGTGGTTCAGGCTGGCCCTGAGCTCAGCCTCCAACTCACTTCACAGCAATCCTCCTGCCTCTGCCTCCCGAGTGCTGGGATTACAGGCGTGAGCCACCACGCCCGGCACTGTGGTATGTGGTACTGGTTGCTGCTGGGCGTGAGTTTCCACACCAAGTATGATATGTGGTATGTGGTACTGATTGGTGCTGGGGTGAGTCTCCACACCCAGTATTATATGTGGTTTCTGGGATCAATCCGGGCCCTTGTGCTTGCAAGACAGGTGCCCGAAATCCCCAGCCCCGAAGAAGTCTGTTTATTTATTTTGGTTTCTTGAGGCAAGGTCTCACTTTGTACTTCAGGCTGACCCTGAACTCACTATGTAGCCCAGACCAACCTCGAACTCACAGCGATCCTCCTGCCTCTGCTTCCCGAGTGCTGGGATTATAGATGTGAGCCACTACACCTGGCCAAGAAGGGGTTTTAATTCCATCTCAAAAAGTGGGATTAATCCCTGGCTCGGGGCCAGGGATTTAGCTCAGTGGTTCTGGCATCTCCCCTGCAAGAGCAAGGGCCAAGTTCAGTCCTCAACCACATACATAGTGACTGACACCCACCAGCACTGTATCATACACCACAGTGCTGGGCGTGGTGGCTCACGCCTGTAATCCCAGCTCTCAGGAGACAGAGGCAGGAGGATTGCTGAGCTCAAGGCTGAGTTCAGGACCAGCCTGCAAGACCCTGTCTCTAAAAAACAACAAAAAAAGGTGTGCTGTCACCCTCTCCTAGCACCTGGGCGCCTGAGACAGGAAGATGGAAAGATTTAGGGTTTAGGCTCAGTGCCTTTGGCCTGGGGCAGTGGGAGGTAGGAGGCAGCCAGGAGGGAGAGGAGGCCCAGCACAGCCACTCCGGTCTAGTCTTTCTAGGAAAGTAGTGCTTGCTTCCGGGGGGTGGGTGAGACTCCTGCGGGCAGAGGAGAGCTGGCGCTCAGGACCAGGCTGGGGCGGAAGACAAATAGCCAAACAGGTGCAGGGCGTCTGGAGGGGAGTGCAGAGCTGCTCGGAGGGCGACTAGCCAGAGCCACTGAGGGCCAGCGGGGAAGCAGCTCCTGCTGAGAGCCCAGGCCGACTCTGCAGCCTGGTGACAGATCACAGTCCTGTGGGTCCCAAGGCTGAAGCGTCACTTCTGCTTTCAGCGACAAACACTTAGACTCACAGTTGTCACGAAATGGTATAAATGAGTGTGTTAGTCACAGCAAAAACCACAGCCCTACAGTGACAAATTCTGTGAGACGGTGAATCTCAAAAGAAAAAACTTCAGTAGGAAAAGTTCCAAAAAGCAGACTGAGTACCTTAGAGACCCTGCACACTGGGGACATGGGTTGTAGGAGTGAGCTCTTTCCTGCCTTAGGCAGGCATCTCCCCTTTGGCTGTTTCTTTTCTTTTCTTTTTTGAGACAGAGTCTCACTTTGTAGGCTGGCCCTGAACTCACTATGGAACCCAGGTTGGCCTTGAACTCAGTGACCCTCCTGCCAACCTGCCCCTTCCTCCTGACCTCCCTTGGTCAGCCTGGTACTGAGTCCCCACACTCGCCATCCAAAGTCCCAGACCTTTTCTCTGTCTCAAGCCCATTACAGCCCCTCGCCTCATCCTGGGCCAACCGGCCTGGCCGCAGCGTCCAGTGCCCCTGCCAGCCCTTCCACCCCCTGCCGGCCCTGGCAGGCAGTCGAGCTCACTGTAGGCAGCTGGGTACCAGGCTGCCCGCAGGCTTTCAGGGTCTTCTCTCCTCCGACTCTGCCATGGCCTTTCCTGTCCCCTTACTTTAAACATCTCTGCTGTGTCCCCCACTGGGCCATTGTACCGCCATCCTGGGCTGCATGAGCATCTTCCGGTTCTGTCTGTGCCTGCATGCCCAGAGCAGGGTAGGCTTTTCCTCAGACAGATGAGGGCGCGCCGCCTGGCACTGTGTGACAAGTGCTGTGGTGGCCCTCCAGGGCAGCACGCACGGTCCTGCCAGTTGTTCTCGCCTCTTTTCTTTTCAGTAAGTGCTTTAATGGCACTCGTGTCTTTTGTTCCCTAAGAGCAAGGACACGGCCTGAGAAGTGTATGGCTGGGCTGGGACAGTTCCGGGTGAAACACAGACCTAGACCCCAAGGAAGGGAGAGAAGGAAAGGCGGAGCTATAACAGTGTAGCTGCACGGGGCAGGGCAGTGTAGCAGGGCACGATGTAGCTGCACGGGGCAGGGCAGTGTGGCAGGGCGCGATGTAGCTGCACGGGGCAGGGCAGTGTAGTGTAGCAGGGCGCGATGTAGCTGCACAGGGCAGGGCAGTGTAGTGAAGCAGGGCACGATGTAGCTGCACCGTACAGTGTCTGCTTACTGTGTCCACGGCTCTAGGTTTGATCCCCAGCACTGCAGTAAATAAAATGAAAAGAATTTCAAGTATTTCCTGGTGCAGCAAGGTCTTATGATAGCAGCCCATAATCCCAGTATTCTGGGAGGCAGAGGTAGGAGGATCGAAAGTTCAAGTCTACCTCAGCAAGTTAGTGATGTAATGAGATCCTGTCTCCAAAAGAGGCATGATGGTACAGGCCTTAACCGCAGCATTTGAAGCGGAAGCAGCACCGCAAGTTTGATCCCTGCCTGGGCAATTTACTGAAATCTTATCTCTCTGCAGAAAAAATGTAAGGGGCTGGGGCTCACTGTAATGGCCCTGGGTCCAATCCCCAGGACCTAAAAAACAACTGCTTTGTTTTTTGAAACAGGATCTCACTATGTAATGCAGGCTGGACTTGAACTCCTGGCGATCCTCCTGCCTCAGTCTCCCAAGTGCTGGGATGACGGGTGCGTTGCCATGCCTACAACATAACAGGCTAGAAAGAGCCGGCCATTGCCACTCACTGCCAGCGTGTCTGCCTTGCTTCCTTGGCCCATTCCCAGGCAGAGGCGGCCCAATTAAACTTGAACTCCCAGGTGGAAAGCAAACTGTCTTTCACTCAGCCAGTCCCAGGTCGGCGCTGAATAGCAACTGAGCATCTGAGACAAGGAGCCTCAGCAGCAGTGCCACACCCGAGTCTGATTCCTCAGGGCTGCAGAGCTGAGCCTCAGGCCCCGGCCGGGCACTGCCCTTGTCCTCCCTTGGCCGGACTGAGCTGGGGGGTGAGTCACAGGCGGCAGGCGGAGAGGTGGCCACCACGCAGAGGTCATGTCCTTGGTGGCCATCTGGGTGCTCGGTGGAGAGGGAACTGAGCCCCAAGCAGCGGCGGCGGGGCAGGGCGGAGCTGGGCCTCCCAGGCCAAGCCCAGGCTTTGTGCCCAGCAGTGCCCGCCAGCTGCCCAGTGCATGTAGTCCTGGGATTTGAACAGGAGCCGTTTCACCGAGCTTATTTTCTTCCTGCACCTTTTATAATTTTTATCTTTTAAATTTTGGAACAGGATCTTCACCAAGTTGTCTAGACTAGGCTCCAGCTTGAACTCCCCCTGCCTCCGCCTCCCAGAGCACTAGGACGAGAGGCACACATCTGACTCCTGGACATTTGTAATAATTTTTGAGCAGAGCAATTTACATTTTCCTTTCCTCTGGACCCTGTGGATGACATCCCTGGTCCTTGCCCGAGACCCAGACCCCTCTCCGCCTCTGTCCTCGCACACTACAGTGTGACGCAGAGCTGGCATCTGGTGCACAGCTGGCTACCACTTGAGAGGCTGAGGCAAGATCGCCGTAAATTCAGGACCAGCCTAGGCTACAGAGCAAGCCCCAGTCTCAAGACCATAAAACCGCCATAAAATCGGATCCCACAGAGTAGGGGGACCCCAACCAGGCAAAGCCAAGGGCCTCAGACTCCCTGACCTAGGCCCCCAGCTGTGCCAAGGGCCGCTTGCCCTGGGCCTTCCTCCGCAGGCCCCATATGGTGGCCTGGCCAGTATCCTGTGTCCATGTGGCTGTGAGGGCTTCTGTCCCCACCCTGCCCAGTCCCAGCTCCCGGCACTATGGGCACTCCCACAGGGCACCACCACGCTCTTCAGGCCCCGCTGGCTGCCAGGGCCATGGCTCAGCCAAGAGTCGGGCACGGGTGGGACAGAGTGAGCATCGACTCTGGGCTCCAAACCAAGTGGAACTACAGCCTTTCTAAAACCCTGAAAGCTTTTTTTTCAGCACTGAGGATCAAACTTGGGTCCTTGTGCTTGCAAGATAGGTACAATACTACCTGAGCTAAACTCCTGGCCCTAAAATTTTAATTTTTTTTTTTTTGAGACAGGGTCTCACTTTATAGTTCAGGCTGGCCCTGAGCTCAGCCTCAAACTCAGAAATCCTCCTGCCTCTGTCTCCGAGTGCTGGTTTTACAGGCGTGAGCCACCAGCCCAGCACTGTGGTATGTGGTACTGATTGCTGCTGGGTGTGAGTCTCTACGCCCAGCCTTGTGGTATGTGGTTACCAGGGACTGAACTCAGGACCTTCGGCTTGCAAGGCAGGTGTTGGAACCACTGAGCTAATTCCCAGCCCAAAATTTTGAAATCTTGAAACAGAGTCTCATTAAGTTTCTATGTTGCCCAGGCTGAGCTCTAACACACAATCGCACTGCCTCAGCCTCCCAGAGCTCAATTGCATGCCATGCCAACACTAGGGTTTTATTTATAGAGCTCTTATCAAGGACAGGCACTTTCTATCCAGCACAAGAAGTAGGCACAACTCCCCCCTGACCCTTCGCCATCCCCAACAGGGTCTGGATTCTAAGTGTCCTCCAGTCAGGCCAGACCCCTGTGCCCCAGGCCACAGCCATTCTTGGGGTCCCTGAGGGCCAGACATGTGTAGCTGTAACAGTCCCTCTAGCCTCCTGGCGCCTGGCTTATAAATCCTTGAGGCATAGCACTGAGCGCCCCAACTCGGCTTCCAGGTCTGCAGAGAGGCACTGGGCTTGGCACACCCCTCTCCAGCGAGCGGCCTCTGATGGCATCAGCAGTGCAGGGTCCTCATCTGGCACAGACAGAGCAGGGCCCTTTCTCAGGGTGGCACAGGCTCTGTGGTGGCCTGGCTGGTCAGGGCCCAGAGAGGAAACCGCACTCTCCGCAGCCCTTCTGGACCTCTCGCAGCAGCACACCGTGGCCGGGCTGCCTCCCACAGCTCCGGCTCCACAGGCCTCGAAGCCCCAGGAGGAAGGCGGGGTGGGCCTGGGGCGCGTCCTTCCCATCTGCAGATGAAGAGGGAGGCGCAGCGAGGAGAGAGCCCTCCCACCTCTTGTCTTTGTGAGAAGAGACCTCACTACAAAGTGCAGGCTGGCCTCAGACACACGATCCTCCTGCCTCAGCCCCTCAAGGGCCAGGCTTACAGGCGTGCACCGTGATGGCCTCTTCACATCTTCACCGTGTGTACAATTTGAGTCCCATAGCCTGGCCATGCTGGGCTGGGGGCCAGCCAACACCAGGCCTCGTTGGTACCAGCGGGGGGTCCCTCGGAGGGGACAGCCAGATGTGCAGCACCTCTATACCTCTGCCAGGCCTGAACCCGGGAGAGGGGCATTCTGTGGGCGGGCGGTGCTTGACAGCTCCTCAGTCCTGCAGAATGTAATCCCAGCACTCAGAGGCTGAGGCGGAAGAATCCAAGTTCCGGCCCGGCCCGGGCCACTCAGTGACTTAGCAAGACCCTGTCTCAAAGTAAAAAATGGAAAAGGGCTGGAGATGCAGCTCAGTGCAAAGTCCCTGACTTCCTCCCCTCCCATAAAGAGGCGGGCAGAGCAGACTGCAGGTCTGAACCCCAAGCCTGTTCTTCCTCCCTGCTGACGTCTAGGACAAGGCAGGAGGGCTAGTGTCTGACTCCTGCGATGCGTCCGTCCTGTTAGCGTTGCCCCAAAATCAGGACGACCCAGCCTGGTGTACTCAGCCCCCACCCCCGCCCCCGCCCCCGCCATTAAAAACCAGGGCCGGGACGCGGCGAGGCCCGCTAGAGGGCGCTGCGCGCCTGCGGACCCGGTACCTCCAGGCCCGCGCAGCCGCCGCGCACCGGCACCCCGGGCCTGGGAGCGAGGCTTCCACGCGGGAAGGGGCACACGGCGACCGGACCCGAGGCGGCCTGGCACAGAGGTCACGGCGCAGTATCCCCAGCGGGCCATTATATTTCTATTTTTTACTTATTAGTTATTTTGAGACAGATACTCGCTAGTATCTGAGACGGGCCGGCCTCGAAGGTAGTGATTTTCTAGTCTCAGCCTCCTGGATGCTGGGATTGGTGTGAGCCACCATTCTTAGCCCCTTTGTTTATAATATTCGAAACAAAGACCGCTTTTCAGTCTCTGATCCCATAAGTGATACATTTAAGGAGGATTCATTTTTCTAGCAAGCCGAAGAAATTCCACAAAAACAGCTGCAGAACAGGCATCCCCGTGGTCTTGACACCCAGCTGTGTGCAGCTGGCTGCTGGGTCTCTCCTGGCAGGAGACAGAGTTGCAGACCTGACACCGGGCGGTGCTGCCCTGCACCCACAAAACACAGCCAATCCACCCCACCCACTCTCCACTTGTCCTGGTGCCCATGGCTCTGCCCCCCTTGTTAGGATCCAAAGATCACGCTTCGGCCAGGCGTGGTGGCACACCCCTGTAATCCCAGCACTCTGGAGGCTGAGGCAAGAGGATCTACGCAAGTTCCAGCTCGACTTGAACTACACACAGACACCCTGTCGCAAGAAACCAAAACCATCAAATATCAGGCTCAGGTGACCGCGGTGGCACACGCCTTCCGTCTGGCTGAGGGAAGGGACTGCAGAGCCAAGCCCTGCATGC
>PVIR01016223.1:0-36959 GCA_004026965.1 Petromus typicus | reverse complement strand
TATCGCATCTTTTCTCTGGTATGAGAAAATAAAGATGTAAATGAGTCCTAGAATTGTATGTTATATATTGTGAAATAGAAAATACTCAAAGCAAAATAGGGTTAAGGGAGAAAAATAATGAGATTATAACAAAAAAGAAAGGAAACAAACTTTATGTATATGGGGGGGTGGTAGGGTGGGTAGGGCTATGGGAAAAAATCAGAATTAAGTTGTGTCTTATACTGGTACAAATCCCCATTATGGAGTGCAAGCATGATGCGTATATGTAATGTACCAATAAAGATTTCAATAAAAAAGAAGGCTGTACATCATGAAGAACCCTACGTGATAATAGAAAACAGAGCCAGCCAATATTTGTACAGACTTTGAAAGAGAAAAAACAAGAAATATAAAAAGATAACTTCACTCCTCAAAGTTTCACAGCCACTCAGTAAGTAAATCCAAAGATATCTGAGTAGATGAAATGTCAAAGAATTCATGATAGTGATTTTAAAAATAGATTATTTGAAATAAGATGTAATTAAACACCTGAGTGAATTAAAAAGAATATGGCAAAACTATAAAAGACTAATTCAGCAAGGAGAGAAAGATTCTGAAGAGAATGGGAAAGAAA
This sequence comes from Petromus typicus, assembly GCA_004026965.1. Lineage (NCBI taxonomy): Eukaryota > Metazoa > Chordata > Mammalia > Rodentia > Petromuridae > Petromus > Petromus typicus. Next base: position 36,346 of record PVIR01016223.1, on the reverse strand, counting down.
TCTTAGAAATAAAAACCACAGGATTTTAAAAAAACAGTTTTTCAGAAATTACCACAGTAGAATGGAAGCAGAAAACAGAATTTTAGGGGCTGGAAAACAAAATTGAAGAATTACTTCCCTCAGATACTAGTAATGGAAATAGACAAAAAACAAATTATTAATAAACATCTAAGAATTCTGAGACATATGAAAATCACAATTATTTATTTTTGGTTTAAAATAGGAGATTAAGTACAGATTAAAATTATAGAAAACCCAATGAATACCAGAAAATTTCCAAAATCTTGAGAAAGCTGTGACTATCCAGATACAGGAGGTATTTAGATCCTCAAGTCAGATATGATAGAAAATAATTTCTCCATGTCATATTATAATTAAGATTTCAGGAGTTTATAAGAAGAAAAGAACACTGGAAGCTACAAGAAAGAAAAGCCAAGTCTATAGATAAACCCATCACTATAACTACAGATTTCTTAGCTGAAATTCTCAAGGCCAGGGAGGCACGAGTTGATGTGTTTTAAGACCTGAAAGAAAACAACTTCCAATCTAGATTGCTATACATGGCAGATATATCCTTTAGAATCTAAAGAGAAAAAAAAAATCTTCCAAAAAAATAAACTAAAGAAATTCATGACCACTATCCTAGTATTACAGAAGATACATATCCTGCAGATAGAAGAATGATAAACAACTGAGAATTAGGATAAAACTCCTAACATTAGAAAAGCAACAAAATGAAAGAAATTAGTAGATACCTTTCAAAAATAATTCTAAAGATATATGGTCTTAATTTTCCAATTAAAAAAAAAACACTGGACTATAGATGTATTAAAAATCAAGGCCTGTTTCTTTCTTACCTTCAGGAGCCACAACTCAGTGTGAAAAAAAAAAAAAAGATTGGGCTGGGGATTTAGCTCAGTGGTTCTGATGCCTGCCTTGCCAAGTGCAAGGTCCTGGGTTCGATCACCAGTAACCCCATATAACAATGGGGGGGGGGGCAAAGACAGGAGGATTGATGTGAGTTCCAGGCTCATCTGGGCTACATAGTGAGCTCAGGGACAGCCTGAACTACAAAGTGAGACCCCGAGTCAGAAATGCACTTAAAAAAAGAGAAAGAAATAAAAAACACTGCAAATGAAAGGAACAATGTGATTTTTCCAGGCAAATGGAATTCAAAATCAAGCAGAATATTCATATGTGATGAAATGTTCTTCATTACACAATACAATGATGTATCTCAAAATTATAAGAAAAATAAGAGCAAATCAAATCTAAACTCAGTAGAAGGAAGGAAACAATGAAGGCCAAAAGTAAATTAATGAAAAAGACTAAAAGAACAATATAAAAGACCTATGAAAAAGAGAGCTGGTTCTTTCTAAAAGTAAAGAAGATATGTAAATATCATATCTTTTCTCTGGTATGAGAAAATGAAGTTGTAAATAAGTTGTAGTGTGTATAGTTTATATTGTAAAGTAGAAAATATTTAAAAGGAAAGAGTGTAAGGGTAAATAATGAGAGGAAAATGAATGTGGTAATAATAAAGAGAAAAGAAAATAAAGATTGTGCATATAGGGAGTGGGGGGGCAGCAGGATGTGGGGGGGGAGGAAAAAATGAGAATCAAGTTATGTCATATTCTGGTACAAACTCTTAATGTTGAATGTGATTATGATGTATATTCTTAATGTACTAAAAAAGATAATTTAATAAAAAAAGTAAAAGTAAAGCAGACCAACAGGCCCTCATTCAAATTAACAAAAAAAAAAGAAGTAGAAAGACTTGAATGAATATAATTAGTGATGCTAAGGGGCTACTGCAGCAATCAGAACTGAAATCCAGAGAATTGTTAAGAACTCTTTTAAGTACATATTTCAAAGAATTGTGAATCTGAAAGAAATGGATAGATTGGAGGATATAGAAGAAATGAATAAATTTTTAGACATGTATGTTCCATCAAAACTGATTCAGAAAGGATAGAAAAAAGCTTAAATGGATACATAGCAAGCAGTCAAATTGAAATACTGATAAAGTTTCCTAGCAAAGAAAAGCCTAGTAACTAATGTAGTCGCTCCTGAATTTTATTAGACTAAAAAAAAAAGAAAAACTACATGAAGCTGAAAGACAATTTTTCCAAACTCATTTTATGATGTTAATATTACTCTTATACCAAAACCATATAATAACACAACAAAAATTATAGCAATATTTTTTTTTGTAGTGCTGGGGAATAAACTCAGGACCTTATGCCTGTGAGACAGATGTGACACCACTGAACTAAATCTCCTGTCCAAGTCAAATATTTTGATGAGTTTTAGTTGCTTTTCACAGGGCTCAGACAAAATGCTTCACAGCCATAGTTAAAGAGAGAAAAGTTTACTTGGCTCAATAAGTTGTAGAAGTTTTGGTCCATAATTGGTTGACTCCAAAGCAGGGTGGGATGGCAGAAAGGTACAACACAGGAGAAGTGGTTCATGCCAGGCAGCAAGCAACAAGCAACAAATGATAAGTGGCAGGTGTCTATCAGTGAACCTCTTTTAGTCTCTTATATCCTGTCCAGGCTACTTACTCTTACTGTGAGTCAGTGTGGAGCAGCCTTAATCCCACCCAGGACCATGCCAAATTGATCAATGACTAATTTAGTAACCCCCACACCCTGGATCCCATCATCAACTCTTTGTTTTGCACATATACGTAGCACATCTCTATTTTTTTTTGAATTGAAATCTTTATTGGTACATTACATATACACATCATGATTGCACTTCACAATGAGAATTTGTGTCAGTATATGACACAACTCAATTCTCATTTCCATCATCAAGTCTTTTTTTTTTAATCTTTATTGGTACATTAAATATACACATCATGATTGCACTCCATAATGGGGATTTGTACCAGTATAAGACACAACTTAATTCTCATTTTTTCCCATAGCCCTACCCACCCTACCACCCCCCCATATACATAAAATTTGTTTCCTTACTTTTTTGTTACAATCTCAACATTTCCCCGCTTCCATCATCAAGTCTTAATCTCAGAATCACACATTGTAGATCCAACTACCTCTGAAAAGCCCCACCTATAGGTGCATGTGGCTTTGGGAGGATATCTATATTCAAGCCGTAGCAATGAATATGGATGAAGAAAGCCTTAATATAATATTTTTAAATGAATTTCATGACATATTTAAAAGAGCAGATAGGATGATTGAGTTGGTGTCATTCTAGGGATACAAGTGTGGTTCAATATAAGTAAATCAACAAAATTAATGCAACGCATAAATGGAATCAAGTGTGAAAATCATAATCTCAATTGATGCAAAAAAAGCCTTTAATAAAATTCAATATCCCTAAAGAAACTAGGTATAATTTAAACCTAATAATATTAAAGGTTATATCCAACCCACCTACAAACAAAATCATACACAGCCGAGAAAAACCTAAAAGCATTTCCTCTAAAATCATAATCTAGATCATACTTCTAACTCCTATGGCACTTGTTAGTTAACTCAAAGCACTTGTCAAAGGTAAAAAACAAAAGTTTCCTGGGAAACTTAGCAAGGCCTTGTCTTAACATAAAAAACAAAAAAGGATGAGAAGAAGCTCTGTGCAAAGGTCAGCAATCTTGATTCCTTACTACTGGACATGGCTGTGCATACCCTTTCAGATAAGTCTCCCAGGAGCACTCTGTCATCACTCTCTCTGTGACTGTTTTTGAGTGCAGATGCAGTTGTCCTCCTTTCCCCCAGCCATCAAAGGGCACTCAAGGACAGGGCAGGTGGCAGTGTCTTGGGTTTTACCTGTACCCCAAAACATTTATAAATGTTTTTAGAGTGTTCTTCCCACCAGTTATGTGGATAGCATAATAAGGAGGGCCTCCTCCTATGTTTGGAACGGATGGTTTTCAAAGACTGGATTTCCAAATCAAATACCTAAATTGGCACCCACTTTCTAATTACTCATTGGTTTTGAAAATATCCCATGAACTCTACCAAGTAAAAACGGGAAGTGAACTAAAACATGCCATCTGCCTACCGGATGGATGCTATTTGGAGAACTGTTTCTAAATTTCAGTTTGGTTTTAAAGATTTGCTATTTGAAATAGACTGTGTACTTGTCACTGTTTCATGTTGATGGGAAGATAATTGTAGAGTGTTGATCTTAGTCTAGAGAGTTAATTTTAACCCAATCTTAATGCCTGCATTTCAGTTCTAAGTCTACACAGTGCCCTCACCTTGAGAAGTATCAATACTCTATTTCAGCATTTTGCATAATTGATGGGATTAATGAGCCTAAAGTCCTCATTGCTTGTTTCATACCAGAATGAACTGGAGATATTTAAAAATTATTGTAGCCCAGGTCTGATAATTAAACCTTTAGATTAAATTGGTCATTGTTAATAGGGAGGCAGATATTACTTAAAAGAAAAAGTATTTTCCCAGGTGAAGCATAGGGTGAGTTTTCTAGAAAAGCCTAAGCAAGAAATGAAGTACTTAAAGTGAATTAATTGGTATAATGGTCAAAAAGGTGGACTTTACATATTCTGAAAAAAAGGTGCCTTTATTTCAACTTCTCTGTTTTTTAAATTTTCTATGTAAATTAAATCATTTAAAATTAAATTTTTATAACAAGATAAGCCAAAATACTTAAATTTTAGACCAGAAGAAAATGCAATTTTAGGGAATTCTGATTTCCAGTACAAAAAGAGCGAACTTCAGCCAGATAATACCAGTGGAAGTAGAATAATTCTTAAAATCATGAAAACTTACTGAGGATTTTAATTTGGATAGTGGATTTTTGCCTATTGGAGGTTGAAAGCTAGCTGACATAATTCTTTATCAGTGATCTCAGACTGTAAGCAACATAATTCAGTTCTAGTTCAAGCAGAAAGAAAACTTGTCAGAGGGCTTTGAGATAGGAAGGGAAAGAAAAAAGAACAAAAGGAAAAAAATTTAGAAAGGATGAAGCCATCTAACATAGGGATTGCAGTCCGAGCTCATACACAACTATTTTGTTTGGGTTCCAGTGTTGGAACGAGCACCCTTACACTTTTTTCCCCCAACTGTTCATTACTAAATTCAAGGCATAAAGTGCCAGGACAGAAAGCCCAATTTGTCCTGCTTAAGTAATGTGCCCACAAGTCTGGCAAGGGAGGTCAAGCACCTTGATTTACAGCTTCACAAAGACTGGATAGAATGAGTGGAAATAATTCCCCAGAAGGCTGTTACCAAAGAAGGATGTTGGACAGCTAAGAGCAGTCCTTCCCGAAGTTCTCATTAAATAACTCCTAACCGGAAGACAAAGTCAGATATACAAATCTAATATTGTAAGATGATGTAAATAGTAGTTTCTATGAGCCAATTTCACTCATTTACACCTGTGAAAGCCTGGAGAGGTAAATGTGACTGTTGTAAGCTTTTACAGGAAATGTGAAAATCAAAGCACAATGCTATTTTGGTTGGTAAAGGTCAAGGAGGTGATGAGTAACAAGGATGGGTACAAAGTATAAACTATCTATTCTATTACCACACACATTCCCTTTGACTGATTCCTAAGAAGTAAGAATGTTTACATTAGAGAGAAAACAGGGAAAGATGATAGATGTCAAAAAATGGAATTTTCTTTTTTGTGTGTGCAGTGGAAAGATCTTTAGGGAAGGTTGGGGAAGAGAAGCAACAGGAGTTTAAAAGAAGACTATAGTAAGATGTATTTCAGGAAGAGAGGAAAAAGCAAACAAAGACTTAGGGACGGTAGAAATAAGTCAGTGTTGGCAGTGACAGTATGTAGGTTAGGTGAGGTCTTGAACTGGTATTTTATTTTCCCAGTAACAGTTAACAGTTTACGGTCAAAAGCAGTGGAAAGAAAAATCTGTGTTTAAGAAAAATAGTGTAGAGTTACATTCAGCATGAATGCAGTGAGTAGCCATTTTGAGAGATAGTTGAGCCAACAATGTGATTGAGCAGCTGAAAGACAGTGAGGCTAATGAGAACTGGTGGGAGGGGGGTGGCCCTGAACATTGTGGCACCTTTGGTCCCAGGTAATGTTTTGGGTACATGCTAGGTGCATGGCTAGGAAGGAAGGAGATGTGGACGAAGTTTCTAAAGTCCTGAGCGAAAGAGGCAAGCTCATGGCAGCACCATTGCAGACAGTCAGGACAAGTTTGGAGGAGGACTGAGATGCTTTGTCCCCTGAAAATGGAGAATTGGTGCTTAGAAGGATAATAAAGATTGCAAATAGAGATGAGGAGTTATCTCTGCAGGAATGAAGCCTGCAGATACAGCAGGGGCCAAAGAGAGTGCATAGTTAAGTTACACAGTTAAATATATATAAATATTATATAAATATATATGACACTTCTTTAAATGAATGTGGTCTAAGATGACTTAAAAGTCAGAGATAACTGACGATTATATATAAAAATATTTCTTCTAGCTTTTACAGAAATCACTAAAAATGTTCCCTGAGGTTGCAATATTGAAAGATTTTAGATTCTCGATGTATGACCCTTCTTTTAATTGAACCATCGTTTCTTCATTTCCGCAAACTTTCTTATGTGTGACTGCCAGGGATGAGAGGCTTTTAAGCAGCCATCTTGGCTATGAGGTCTTAGTTACCAGAGTAGAGGAGAACTGGTAAATAATTCAGGGCTCTCTTTGGTGAATTGCTACATTTTACAGATGTAAAAAGATGTTTTCTGGCCCAGTTACTCAAAGATATACGGACAACCAGAAGGTGCAATGAGGAGTCTAGATAAGGCCAAGGCCATCTCATAGGAGACTGTTTCAGTGCCCCTCCCTCTGAGTCAGTGTTATTTATCCTTGGTATTGAAAATAAAATGCTGGTGTGTTTGCCTCAAGTCTAGTGTTGAGTTCTTCCCTTGATGGGGAAGGAGACCAGGAGCACGATCATGGGTAGACAATGGTTCGATCAGCAAATGGCTTATAGCCAACTCTCAATTGATTGGTTAAATAACTGACAAGACTACCAATAGCTGATAACAAAGATTATTAGATTCACACAGGCTTATATAGTGCACATGTGGAAGTGGTGGCCATAATAGCTGGTCTTGTTACCCAAGACCAGCTATTTACCTAAATACAAGTAAATACCCTAAGCAAAATATAAAGAATGTATTGTAAACCCCCACAGAACAGGAGGAGAAGTGAGCAGATATGTAGGGTGGCATGTCACAATCAGCAGGAAGGAACGTAGAGAACCTCACGACCTGCACATCTCCATAAGCCACATTTGTTTAGGACCCCGGCATGCCTGGGCTGGATCACACAGCAGCCATGATTCCTCAAGTGACCCTCAGTCCGGGATGTCAAGGTTTATTTTTCAGAAAGATAAAATGAATCTCATATAAGTGTAGAATATTTAAAAATATATGTATATAATATTAAATGTGGCATAGTTATACATTCCATGTAGTCTATATAGCTAAGGAATATAAATATCAGTTGTAGAATTAACACAGGCTCACTTGTGTAACTTCCCAGAAAAAAATGGTCAATGTGCTTATGAGTTTTGATGATTGACAGTGTATATAAACAAAGAGAAAACTAAGATTTTACCTTTGAAATTAGAGCTAAAACAGTTTTGAAGTCTACTTGGAAACCTTCAGGTTATCTATTATATTTGAACTAGTTTGGAAATCTATAGGTTTAATGTCTTAGCCAAGTTTACTAGTAAACTTACAGAGATGGTTTTAAATAAGTGCAAATAGGAAATTAAATGATGTTTGTTCTCCCTACACTAAACTGAGTAGCAACAAATTATGGTGGACTAAAATCCAACAGGTCACTTGTTTTTGTAAATAAAATTTCTTGGGAAAAACTATGCCCAGTCATTTATGTGCTGTGTGTGGTTGCCTTAATAATGTGGGAAGGCTGAAGGCTGTGACAGAGCCAAGCGCGGTCCTGAAGCCTGATATATGTACCAGCTGACCCCTTGCCTTAAAAGTAAAACAGTTGTTAGGTAGACTGTTAAAGAACAAAAATGCAATTTTTCTTTTACCTAGTTGTAGATTTTGGATGATCTGTCTTATATGGAAAAGAAATGGAAATCATAAGCATGGAAATCTTACAGTCTAGGGACAGCACAGGTCTAAATTATCTGGTGTGCAAAGTCAGGGGTAGTATGATGACTCTAAGTCACGGCATGGTTTCAAGTAGACCAGTTCCTTGTGTACATTTGGAGGAATGGGAAGAGAGAGACAGAGAGAGAGAGAGAAAGAGAGAGAGAGAGAGAGAGAGAGGGGAAGGGAGAGAGAGAGAGAGGAGAGAGAGAGAGAGACAGAGAGGGAGATTTTCTGTATCAGTATGAGGCACCTGGTCTGAGTATATGCAACACTGCTGAAAGAAGGCTAAGAGGATGCACATCATTTCTTTGTCTCAGATCCAGCTGCTCAGTCAGCTGTGGGCTGGCTGAGGAGACACTCTGCATCCAGAAGACCTGCCCTGAGAGAGAGGTTCATTCTTGTAAGGTTGGTATTTGGTTTGTGTCCAGAGTGACCTGTATTTGGAGTTCCTCGGACACAGCTCTTCCTTTCTCAGAAACTGTTGGGGAGGTGAGTTGCACTGTTGACCCCCAGAACCCAGACTCACAGTTCATTTTCTTGGGAAGCCAAAAACTTACCCAGTTCTGTAAGGAGAACTGAGATATAGTGAATCCCAATTCTCCCCAGTCTGAACTGGGATATAGTACGTGTTGTTCTACAAAGAACTTGTTTTTCAACAAAATGGAATTATCATTTTCATCCTTCTGGAACAAGATAACATGAAGTGTTCCAAATTTAACACATTAAAAATCTCTGACAGGGAGCCGGGGATATAGCTCAGTGGTTCCGGCGCCTGTCTTGCAAGCGCAAGGACCCGGGTTCGATCCCCGGTAACCACATACCTATACTGGGTGTGGAGACTCACGCCCAGCAGCAACCAGTACCACATACCACAGTTCCGGGCGTGGTGGTTCACGCCTGTAATCCCAGCACTCGGGAGGCAGAGGCAGGAGGACTGCTGTGATGTGAGTTTGAGGCTGAGCTGAGGGCCAGCCTGAACCACAAAGCGAGACCCTGTCTCAAAAAACCTTAAAAAAAAAAAAAAATCTCTGACAACATGATTTTATTTGTCTCCCAGATTCAGTTAAGTCCTCAGGTAACAGCTCTTAGGGCCAGAGGTGCCACTTCTTTTTCTACTAATAAATTATCCATCTCCTTGTTGTGAATAAAATATAATATAAACAATCATCAAAATAAGATGTGGTTTTAAGTGAATGAGTAAAATGATATATTGTGAAATAGAAAATGTTCAATGTAAAACAGGAAGAAGGGGGAAAATGATGAGATTGTGACAAAAAAGTAAGGAAACAAATTTTATGTATATGGGGGGCGGTAGGGTGGGTAGGGCTATGGGAAAAATGAGAATTAAGTTGTGTCTTATGCTCGTACAAATCCCCATTATGGAGTGCAATCATGAAGCGTATATGTAATGTACCAATAAAGATTTTTTAAAAATGATATGTAGCTGACATAACTAATAAAGAGAAAAGATAGTACAAACACAAATATGTAGTATAGGGGACAAATGGGGGGTTCATTATAGATCATACAGATATTGGAAAGATGGCAAAATAGTATGACAAACAAGTTAATGCTAAAAATGTGAATATATGTTAATGCATGTTTGTAGAAAAATTCAACCTTCAAAATTGGTGAGAAAGAAAATAAATATATTGAATGTTCTCATGCCTATTAAAAAGTTAAACCTACAGTTCAAACTTAATAGAGAGGTGGAAAATTCTATGTGCAAATGTTTTCCCTAGTAATTTAGAAGGAACATTTATTTTGAATTATTTCAATGATACAGAAATTTACCAAAATACTATATAGTACTGAATATTATTTACCCCCACTTCTTGAGCATTGAAATTTGACTAGCAAATTTTTACAACATAGTTGATAAAAAAGAAAAATTTAAATAATTTTCTAGAGAATAGTAGAATCATCACTTCCCAGCTTTCGTCATTAATTTAGCATCTTCTTGACAGCAATAACTGATAAAAACAATGTACATCAGAGAACTACTTCCACACTCTGATTTGTGAATCCTCAACAAAGGACTAAAATTGTATATTCAGGACCTTACAACAATGAAAACATATCATGATCAAACAGGGTTCATTCAAATAATATGAGGATATATTTAAGATGTAGATTACCCATATAATTTACCTGAGTAACTGAATGAAAAAAATCATAATATCCTATGATGATAAATCATGCCTTAGTAAATCCAAATTACTATATAAAAGTAAATGTTAGGTAATCAGCAATGAAAGGAAATCTTAATCTGATAATTTCTCTTTTTAAAAGTAATGACAACTTTTCCCTGGAAGGACAGTGGAAAAATCTTATATTTTATATTCTAATATTGCTACATCAAGACATAATGACTATTTTAGGGTAGTCATGGCCATTTTTTTCTTTCAAACAGATCCAAAAACTAATGGGTAGTATTAAAAAGTAATCTACTCACAGGAGTTTCCTATGAAGAAATCCATTGTCTTTTAAAGGAAAAAGTTTGACCAAAAAACGCGATGATCTAATCCAACTATTTTAAATGGTTTAATTGTATGCTTCATTCTATTTGGATTGGAAGGCAACTACGAATTTAAAGATGATGCATTTCATTAATGTTGAAATCTGTCTGGGATAGGATTAAATCACACTGCCTTAACCATTGTCCATCTCTTTTTTCGTACATTCATTATAACCTAAAATTGTGTATTTTTTGGTAAGCTAACATTTCCTGCACAAAAAAGATAAACTTTCACTAGTTGTTAAAAACTGACTTCAGGCTAGGCTACTCTCTGATACTTATCATCTATCTTCAGAGATTTGATATCTTTGAAAATGACTAAAAAGGCTAATTTTCTACTTTCTGTTGAGGTAAAATTTAGAAGCACTTTTGCCTCTGCTAGGGCAATGGACAATTTCTCACACTTTGTATAACTACACTAGTTCATTTTGTCCATGTAATGCTATTGTTCTAATATAGTTTTGATGTTAAAAAAGTTAGAGATAAAAACTCAACTTAGACTTCTGAGCTTAGTAAAAAGTCTCTGCTTAATTAAATCAATTTAATTTAGGAGGGCTCCTACTACTGATTAATGGTCAACCGTTGGAGAATTCTTTTTATTCCACAGAAGATTCAGGTACATTTCTACATAGCTAGAGTACCATGTCTAGCTTATTGAGTATGTGTACTTTCTTTTCTCCCTTTTAATTTTCCATCTCCAGCACTCCATCTTAGGCCTGTTTTCTGTTTCTTTATTTACTTAATTTATTCTAGTGATTCTCTTTATTATCTAATAAATCAAAGCTCTCAGCACTGTTGGTTGTACTATCAATTTAGGAAAGTAGGGATAATCAAAGGCTTTCACAGGCATCAGATGTGATAAACAGACTGGAGAAAACTGTGGCAGAAGGATCTTTTGAATTTCTTCTCTTCCAGTAATTTTAATGGACCCAGACCTTTACATTTTTCCCTTGTAAATTTTCATTCATGAATTATATGAAAGAACTGTTTCATAGTATCATGTAATAACATATAAATGCAATCAAATTTTATTAATAGAAGTTTTACTTCTAAGAAGGCAGGGACAGTTGGCAGCAAATATAAAGTATCTATGTGTGTACATATTATAAAACTCAATGCATTTGCATGAAATGGATTCAGGGTTTTGCCTAAAACGTATTCATGCTAGCTCTCAGGATCATTGCTCGGAGTCATAGAGAAACTAGAGATTTTGACAAGTGAGTTAAATCCACCCTCTTTAAATTTTCCCTTCTTTATTGTCACTTAAGTCCTTGGTGTGCTCCTTGGATAGTAGTGATAGAGAAGGTAGGAAACAATGCAAGAAACTGCTTCTTAGTCAACTGCCTCCTGTCCCTGGTCCTGGATGGTCCCTGGGTCCTTCAGACTATTGCTCAGTAATGATTTCTGCATGACTGGTATATAGGTTCTAGGCAGTGACAACATTTGTTTTGTGGTGTTAATCGTGACCTAATTTCTGCCATCATTTTTTGAAAATATATGACTTTTCAATTATAAAATCATTTGTCCTCATCATTGATTTCATATTAAAAATAGAAACTCACAGTGAGTCATTGAGTAGGATGGAAAGAAAGCCTTGAATTCTGTGCACAACATGTGAAATAACATCAACAGAGGTGAAGTAAAGGGATGAGAGAATGAATGTCAGTTTTTTCAATGAATATCTGCCCAACATGTAAGTGCTATATAAAATCAGGATTAATATAACCGTGATGTGTGCTGAACTGCAATCCACAGAACACTTCTGTGATGTTTACAGCCAAATGTAAGCCTTGTGTAATAGGTGGCACAACACTGTTCCAACTGTCTTTGCTCTTGTAGATCATACAAAGGCAAATGTACCATAATAATTAAAAATTAACAAAGGTCCACTTAAAGAAATATTTCTTTTCCAGCTTTTAAAAAATGCTTATTTGGGTATTCTGAAGGCATACGGAGGAAATATTTGAAGATGGGGCCCAATACCTTTGTGTCACAAAACTACAGCATATCCATACACAATTTATTAAAATACATTTAACTGTATCTATTATAGAAGTGACTAATGAATTTTTAAAAATAAAAGATGATGCTGGGGATGTAGCTCAGTGGTAGAATGTGTAATTAGCAAGTGAAAGATCCCGGATTCAATTGGTCGAGGGAGGGAGGGAGAGGGAGGGAGAAAGAGAGAAGAGGTGATAATGAGAAGTGATAGTCTGTTAACAAAACTTGCTATCACTGCATCTTGAAGCCTTTCTTAATTATCTTGTCTTGCTTATTTTTATTATTATCTCCTGCTAAAATCTTCAGTCTTGGAAAATAGCCCTTAGTTATTATGAGCCCATTGTTATATGACTTTAATGAATTTGTCTTTACAGTTTTCACTGATTTGAATTTGGAAAACTAATAGAATCCAAAGATTAATCAATTTAATTGATTAATTTAACTACACTCTATATAAAAAATTTAATTGATTAGTTTAACTACACTCTATATACAAACTAATTTTAGTTAATTTTCCATATATAAGATGATGATTAATATTCAATAATTTGCATTTTTGCCAGCTAAAATAAATTATATGGAAAATGTATCCATTTATAAAATATAAAAATATTCTATTTCTATGGGAAGTTGATAAGTGATTACTGTGATACATCAAAGAAAATCTAATAAGTGACAGAATGATGTAAATTCTTTTACAGGAGACTCAGCATATAAATAGCCAACTATTATTAAGCCAATCAATTTAGAGTATAAAAGCATTTCTAAGTGAAAGTCACAATAGCATTTTTCAAATACTGTATTGGCTCTACATTGATTAGCTGATTATAAATATTGTAAAAATCATATAAAGTTAAGGTTCCTAAAATGTTTCTTTACCAGATTAAAATATTTACTAGGTATACTTTATTGAAATTAAAAATAGCCAGTGTCACAGATCCCAGAAAGAATCCACAAATCCACAAATTTGAACTTTCAGTTTATAAAAAATATGCTTAGTATTAGGAAAAGGATGGTAACTTTAAAAGTGAACTGGAAAATGTGCATACAGAAAAAATAAAATTTAACCCACTTCTGCATCATGCACAAAAGTATTTCCATGTGGATTAAAGAGGTACTTATAAAATAGTAAGAACTCTTAGAAGAGAGTAGAAGAGAATATATACATTGCTTTTGAAAATAGATATTTCTTTTAAATAAATGAAATAGAAATACATTTGACTGCTCAAAATGAATATCTTAAACAGAGTGGTTGTTTTTTTGTATATAGAGTATAGTCATACAAATTAGTAGGAAAAATTACTATAATATAGTAGGTAAATAAGAAACTTAAAATAATATAAGGAGCTATGTAAGCATGAAAATTCACTTAACATTATTATCAATCAGAAATAGAAATTAAACCACATTGAGATGCTGTGACAACTTTACAAATGAAAACACAATTTCTGGAAGTAGGGCACATGTGCAAATTCACTCAAGTGAACATCTTGATACAGGGGAGCAAGTACAACTCTGAACCTGCTAGATTTCCAAAACTCAAGCTTGTGTTCTCTAAAATGAAAGAATGAATTCTAGGAACAATGCAGGCTAAGAGTAGGAAAAGTTTATTGAGAACAAAGCTTCTGCTTAAGAGGGACAGAACAGAGAATGGAAAGTGGGTGACCCAGGGCCCCATTTCCCGTGGGATATATATGGAGCAAAGCCACAAAGTGAGGCGGGTTTACAGTGGGGCCAATCAATAAGGTTTAAAAAGTGGATAAAACTGTGACCAACTGATAAGATTAATATTGATTAAAGGGAGATTCAATAGAAAAGCATTTCCACCTGGGGAGGATGGGCCAAGACCCTGACACCTTCTCCCCTCTCAGGTGATCAGTACCCATTTAGAATATCAATCGCTGTTATTTATCCTGCCTGGATGTGGTAGCCTCTCTTCTTCTGTAGTGTTAAAGATGTCTCCTTGGTTCTCTTGGTGGGTTCTTTGATTGTCTTCCAAATTGGCTTGTCAAGGGCCAGTCCTGTCAAACTGCCTAGCTTACATATCTATAACAAACTCAACTCAGGTGGTTCAGTTTGAGACCTTTTTTCTTATTTGTTATAATGCAGTGTGTTCTAGTAGTGGGAAAATTTTAACCGATTCCAAAGTCATAACCATTCTTGTAACCAATGCAACATAACCAAGCATGCAGAATCATAAGTTGCCCTAAAATTATACATTGTATCCCATCTGTGAGAAGTAGCATTGCTCCAATGTATAGCATTCAAATAATAACATAAACCTCACCAAAGGTCTGCTCAATTTTGATTCACTTTGGGGAAAGCAGAGATCTTGTCCAAACTAGAAATCATGTGTCTGTGACACTCTCATGGGCCAGGGCTAGAAGTCTTCATCCTTTTTTTTTTTTCACCCACTTGTCAAATTATGCACTCCTACTCTTCTGCATCCATGTGGTACCAATTTTTTTCAAATAGTTTAGTGTTTCTCAAAGGGATTTTATGGATATTCTAGGGGGGCTCATTTCTTTAACTACTGAGAACTACCCAAACACTTCAAAAGTGAATAACCTAGACACCTAGACCCATTAAGACATAAATTATCAAGGTTTAAAACAGAAATCTTGTTGCGTTCAGAATTTGAGTAACTGTGACGTCATTCTTCACTTAGTGAGCTTGATGCCCAAATTATTTACTGGAAATACTGTTTTGAGTGATGATTCCACATTTATGTGCATTTGATTCAATTTTCAGGTTTCAGTGAAATCCCATTGAGGATTCTGTTTTGAGTATATGTTAAATTGCATGTAGGCTCTTGTCATTCAGAAATTAGCATATCAGTCACTACCCAAAAGCATTCAGCTTTTGGAACTATAAAACAAGAGTGACCCACATTACTTCCTGTGGCTATGTTCTTGGGTCTGGCATGGGTGACGTGAGAAAGGACAGCTTGGGATTCAACGAATCCTACATAAAATTTTCATGACTGAAACTCTATGCACATTGGGCAGCAGCCACTCATTTCCTCTTCCCCCGGCCCCAGGCAAACACCATTTCACATTTGGCTTCTGTGAGATTCAGTATTTCAGATGCCTTGTATAAATGGAATAATGCAGTGTCTGTCTTTCTGTGACTGGCTTATTTCAACTAGTATAATATCCTCTGGGCTCATCTACATTGTTGCAAATGGCAGAACTATAAAATGGTGCAATAGCTATTGACAACAGTGTGGCAGCTTATCAAAACTTAACAGAATTAGTATGTATCCCAGCAGCCCCTCTTCTGGATAGATATCCTAAAGAACTGAAACCAGGATCTCAAGAAGACATCTGTAACTGCCATGCTTTTTGTATCACTCTCCACACTACATGCATTCATAGATTTTGATATGTTAAAGCACCTGTTTTACCACTTCTTACATTTCTTTTTAAATAGAGTTTGCAAATGCAGAGCAGCTTTGGAAAATAATCCCTATGAAGATTTTCAAGGGGTCTGTATAAAGTACTCAGCATTTAGATGCTGAAAGTATAATGGAATATTTAAAATGTACTCAACTTGTCAATGTTTGAGATTTTCTCTTTGCTTCACACAATGTCTTCACATTTGATAATAACATCTTCATATGGTAAGAAGAAAAAAAATCTAAAAGATGCAAATATAGGTAACAAGAATTACAGTAAAAAGACCAGGGAGTTGGCTCAGTGGTTCCAGGACATGTCTCATAAGCACAAGATCCTAAATTCAATCCCTGGTACAAAATAAACAAACAACTATCAAAAAGAATAATTGAAAAAAGATGAGTCTTATTTCTCACTAAGAATATACTCAAAGAACATTTATTATATTCTCTGTATATATATTATTCTATTTTACTGTTAAAATTCCAAACTGCTGCTGGAATTTTACAAATTGAAGCATATTAGTTTCTAATGTTTAAATAATGATAAAATTTTTATATATTCAGATATGTGATTTGTTTTTGGAGGGTGATAGGGATCAAACTCATGACCTTGCACTTGTTAGGCAGGTGCAGCATTACTGAGCTATATCCCTGGCCCCTATATGAATGTATAAAAATAATTTTAATAAATTTAGAACAAAGACTGCTTAATTTACATTAGCAATAAAATCAGTCCAAACATTTATTGGGCTAACCACTTGTAGTTCATGTGTAGAGGTCCAGTCACTCACTAAATATGACACTTTTCCTAAGCTTGTACTTTCTAGTTAATGTGAAGAGACAAAATGTACAAAAAGCACCACTAAAATGACAAATCTTTATGGGTCTGGAGATTAAATGGAGGGCCTTCTCAGGAGCTACATCCTCATCGCTTCTTATTTATTTTGAGGCAGGATCTTGCTAAGTTACTAAACTGCCCAAGTTTGCTTGTCTTTGGATCCTCCTATCTCAGTCTTCAGGAGCACTGGGTTTATAAAGGTGTAAACCACATTGCTTAAAGTTTTGAGTTTCAAAAGTTAGTTCTTTTCTCAGAAGAAAAATCAGGACCTCTGTTATTTTTTTAATAATTGGAAAGAGAGGAGTAATTTTACTTCAATTATAGAACTACACTATTTCAAAACTTTGGGCAATTTATGAGCAACAGCTGCTTAACCTAAGAGTTAAGGTCACACACACATTAGTCAACAAAATTAATAGTCTAGTGAACTGTAAACTGCTGATAAAGAAGAACACTGACTGGTATTACAGAGACAAACTTCCAAATCATTTCAGATTCATATCTGATCCTAACAAAATTCATATTCTATTTATTTCTGATGCTAATATTTTCATGATCCATATTGGTTCTGTGAAGATTTTTGGTAAGATGTCATGCTTGTTCAGAAACAGCATAAAGATAAGCGTTTACTTCCCTCATTCTTTCTTCCCCTTTTTGATAATAGAGCTGAAGAAGTTTTTAACATTAACAAAATACATTGGGTAATTAATTTCGCATCATTACTAAGTAATAACTTGTTCAGTCCACCTATTCATCCATCCATCCATCATTAGTTACTTATACATTCCTTAACAGTGTATGTAGAGTGGTATGCTTGGAGCCAGCTTGTATTACAGCCGCTGATCCTGTATGCATTTCCCCCTCAGTTTTATATCCAGGGGGGCACCAAGGTAGAAGCTTAGCAATAGACCTGGCGAGACTGTATACCATGGAATACGAATTTTGCACCATAAGTCAGCATATCCACTCCCACCTCTAACTCCTTGCAACCTGTCAGTGATCTGACACTCAACATTTGCAAGTATAGCATTGTTAGGTCATAAACTCCATCTTGGGTTGGTTTAAAATTAAATATGCAGCAAAATAAATTTAAAAAACCAGGAATAATGAAGAGTAAACTTTAAAAAGCTATAAATAAAGACCAAAATTTTAAAACAATTTGATTTAAAAGCGTAAATCTACAGACATTTTTGGAGAAAATATCTCCTGAGAACTAAGACAGACATATTTTTACTTTAGTGTAATAAAACTCATTTTGGCTAATAATATACAAAGGCTAAAGTTATAGTGTTTTGAATGATCTACTATTTTTCTGTCTACAATTATATGGAGTTTAAAGTTTAAAACTTATAAAATTACTGTATATATCTATATAACATTTTAGATTTTATAGCTTCTCATAATGAATGATTATTCATTTTAATGTTAGTTATCATTAAAGTGATTTGTCATTAAGCATTGGTTTATAAAACTTTCCATGTATTCTTTCATTAATAGTGGTCATTATTGCTAAATGCTGCGAAGTTTCAACTGTTATTTTTTAAAAATTTCAATGAGCAGTTACACGGGAACATTTTTCATTTTTTAAATAGTTTGAGTTTTAAATATCATTCCTTTATTGTTGAACCTAAGTTATATTTTAATTTGAATAAAGTATGGGGCTTGAGTTCTATACTTTAGAATAATGAATTCTTTTTGCTTAAGTACAGATGACTTGATATTTTTATATGTTCCATGAACATGCACATGTGTATGTAACTGTTTACCCAATTAGTTTTCAAACTACTCAATCTATATGAATTTCAATTTATATAATTTTGTCTTCTTTAGAATTAATGCTAATAGTTCTATGCTGTCATTGTAATTATATGCATGTTAGTATGATTTTATTTTTCATGTTTAAGCATATATGTATTCAAACTTGGTTCCTTGTGCTTGTGAGGTAGGCCTGGGGTCCCTGAGTCAAATCTTTGGCTCCATTTTATTTTAATTTTTGTATAGAACCAGAGTAAGTAAATATTTATTTTTACCTGATACACAAAAACAGAAATTTTGCACACAGTAGTGAACAAAATATACAATGAATCATTATGTTTCAAAACATGATTACAATAAATGATACATTACCATGATTTCCTCTCAAAATACTAAGACAAACTTCAAATACACTTATCTCATTATTTTTGCCACTTTCAGTATAAGTTCTAGAAGTCTTTAATAACTGTTCTTTATTTCTCTATCGAGTTTATTAGTACATCCTACATATACACTGAAAATTTGTACCTGTACATTATGTATCTTGCTTCTCATTCATATTTAATGCATATTTGGAATGTTACCTGATGTTTATAGTTTACCCACAACTTTACTGTCAGCTATATCCCAATCTATATAAAATATCCTCCTTTTTACAAATTTTAGTAATTTTGCCTAGAGTTTTTCTTTTTCCCATGTTCATATCAGAGCCTCTGCTGTATCTTTGTCTACAGTTTCTTATCATGGTTTCCTTATTCATTTTCTTCAAAATTGTGTAATTTTTTCTTATCATTGTGTTTTGTATCAATATATGAAGTATTTTAAACATAATCAATATCACTCTCTTTTAATGGATGAAAAAATCTATGTAAATCTGTTGAGCGATCTTGAGAATTTCATTTTGTAATTTTTTTACATATTAGCCTTTTATTGTATTCAATCTTTATCTCTAATTTTTGCAATATTGCTTTAATTTTCTTAACTCTCTCCTTATAGTAATTTTAATTTATGTGTACAGTCACATGTCACTTTAGCAGGATTACAGTCTGAGAAATGAGTCACTAAAAGATTTTGTAGTATATGAACTATACAGAATGGAATTAGACAAACCTACAGGATACAGAACAATCACTCGATTGGTTTCTTGTTTGTTTTTATTTTTTTAGTTTTTTGAGACAGGACCTCGCTTTGTAATTCATGCTGGTCCTGCATCATTCTGCCACTGCTTCCCTAGTGCTGCGATTACAGGCATGAGCCACCACTTCTGGCACTGTGGTGTGTGATACTGATTGCTGGTGGGTGTGAGTCTCCACACCCAACATTGTTGCATGTGGTTACCAGGGGTCAAACCCAGGCCCTTGCACTTGCAAGGTAGGCCCCAGAACCACTGAGCTAAATCCCCAAGCCCTTGATCAGTTTCTTGAAGAGACTCAGAGATGCGACATTCAGGAGGTACATGATGCTGTTCTATTTTGTTTTACAGTAAATGCTTTTTAACAAATAAGAGCACATTCTAAAGGAATGACAAAGATACATGGACCAGTTCTATAGGTGTTTCTTATCATCAAGTATTATGATAAGTTATAACTGCACATGCTATACTTTTGTAGGGCTGGCAGCACTCTGGATTTCTTTTTTTTTTACACCATCATGACCACAAGCAGAAGAGGAACACAGGGCTATAAACTCACTAAAAGATACAAATTTTCAGCTCCATTATTAATCTTAGGGGCCCAGGTTCATAGACAGACAGACTTCAGTTAATGTCCAAGTTCTGTCCCTGCTATGAGATCATTAACTAAATTGGCTGCTAAGTGATGAATTGCACCCAGTATGAATACTACAAGACTCAGAGTAAAGAAATATTGACTTAATGATTTTGCTTTTATTTGCCTAAATCTTACATCCAGTAGTATAATGCGTAACAGAGCATAAAACTACAATACTGTATTACACAGTAAAATCAGCAAAAATTACAGCACCATACAAAACAAGATTTAATGTACAAAATACTACTGAGACCCTACCAACAAGATATGAAGAACTGTACAAAAAATGGGTTATAATTTGAACCTGGACAGACTGCTAAAGCCATTCCAAACAGTCATTAAATATATATGTTGTTAAATGAGGAATATCTATATAAGATGTCATATTATCAAAACAGCTCAATGAAAATGACTTGTTTCTCTTAAGAACACATGCTTTCCAATAACCTTTAAAATTAACTACAGCAGCCACCAACACATCATCATATCATCCAGGTTCAGGCGATATTGATTCCTCAAAAAAGGCAGGGATGCAACTTATTCAGAAAATCCAGGATATTTTGTGATATAGCAGTGATATACAAGGTGCTCATCAATAATCATGATGCAAGGCAGATGCAATCCAGACACAGTCTTTAGCAAATTAACAAAGCATATCTCCCTATATTTCCTCACATGCTCTTTCCTGGTCTCTTAGCAGCCTCATAAGAATTATCTGAGGTTATAGTGATCACACAGTTGATTTTGCTCCAGACTGTATTTTAGATGTGCAATTGTAGTTCATTAATGCAGGAGCTTCTGAAGATCATGGCAAGGGACCAATAAAATGAAAATACTGCTTATTTTAGTTATAGAACCATGAACCTGCTCGATTCTAAAACTCACTGGAAATGCCAAGTAGCCTTGACAGTGAAACTGGCATTAGCTGAGTCACTGCTTTGTCTCCCTCTATGGTGAATACCTTGGCACACGGGAAGACATATACAGTGTGTAGCAAGGGATCTCACTAGCCAGGAGTGTAGGACAAAAGTTAAACACATAAAACAATAGCAGAGCCAAGAATAACAGTGTTCAACTGTTTCATGTGGTTTGGAGATGTAAATATAATTCTTGCGAAAATATGTGCATCTGCATGATGTGAGATGTTTCTATCAGAATTTCAGAGGTAACATCAATTCTAAAGCATTTGTTTATTTGTGAGAAATCATTTATTCCAAATAAATCCATTTTATTATCACCTGAGGAACTATCAAATACAAATAGTCCTTAAAAGTGAGTCCAATAAGAAGAGTGCACTGATACATTTTTCTGATGCTTTGGCACAGTTGTCCTGCCTGTATCTAGTACTTTGCCACAGTCGTTCTGCCTGCATCATATGTCTTCAACAGGTCTCATAAAACCATGCTCCAGCTCATTCTCTTCTCCATCAAGACAGGCAAACCATAAATATTTTGGATATTGACTCAAGAACAGCAATCTCATAAGATGGATTACAAGTCTAAACAGCACACTTTACTTGCAAGTCTGAACAATCTTTAAATGGGTAAGTCATTAAATAAAGAATATCTGTATTGTGTTCATCTTTCACCACAAGGTTGTTTTGCTCTTCATAAGTGTGGTAGTTTTGTTCCCTCTGATTATTTTCACATTTACTAGTCTATCTTGCTAAATGGATTACGTATAGTGTGATGTAGGGACTCAATCCTGTCCTTTTTTCTGTACTGAACCACATCTTTACATGATGGAGTTTCAAACAACTATTTTCTACATGGATAAATAAATCAATAAACATATGGAGAAAACAAAATCCTTTCATTATATCTGAATAAGAAATTTAGGGTATCTTCATTGTTCCATGTTGCGTGGTCCTGCTGCTTTAATTGAAAGAAGACTAAACAGTAGCATTAATTCCTTTCTAAGTAGAGTCATTTTTTTCCCCATTCAAGAGTTAGCTTTTGACATTTATTAACATTCTGTAACTATGCTCATAACAGTTACTCAGACACCAGCTCTATCTTGTGTTCATTACTCACTGCCTTTAATTATGAGCCACTCATGCTCTTAAATTGAGTTAGTTTCTTGGTTTTGATTCATTTATTGGTTGAGTGAAGCCTTTCTTTGAGTAATTTTTTCAAGACAGATAAATGGGTCACACACAGCACTTCCTGAACCATTGTGTGACTGAAGAGGTCCTTAGTAAATGTTGACTTACCTGAGGTTAGAAGCATTGGGTCGCTAACTTTCCTTCTGAAACACTGAAAATGTTTCTCCAATGCCTCATTTCATGTAGTGCTGCATTAAAATCTCTCAGTATTTTGATAATGAGACTTGATTCTTTTTGGTATAGAAATTTAGAACATTATACTCAAGAGTTATGCAAAATTACTGGTCATGATTCAAGTATAGGTTGCTTTTTATTGCTATCTTGGTGTTGTTAGGCCCTTGAATGAAATGCCTGATGTTTTCTGCTCTTCTGGGTAGTGGTGAGTGCAGTTTCCAAAGTTGTTTATAAAGTTTGGTGCCTTGAAGTAACTGAATATTTCCTATCTCTTAAATATTAACTTGGCAGTGATAAATTCCAAATAACAGTATTTCAATAAATATGCTTCTATTATTTTCCTCAAAATTGCTGAACACATGCTCCAGGAAGACCTAATGATATATGTTGGGAAAAGGAAAGATCAGGCATTCAATCAGGAGAAAGAAAGAAAACCAGAGGCCATGACAAAAAAGTTAAGTCAAAATAACTTCAATGATTAATTTGACAAGAACACTTGACTATTAAGTACTCAACTCTCTCCCATTAACTGTTTTATCATTACCATCCATAGGTGTTGAAACCATATTGCATATTGTGGTGACTGAGAATATATGTTTGTAGGGTTGGGTAAATTTTTATCTGAGTCTTGATGTCAGCACTTTTTGGGTACAAGTTCTTAACACAATCATATTCACACTGCATATCTTTGATTCTGCTCCTTTCTAGGGCCAAATAGACTCTCCAGGCATTATAGACACATAAAAATATGTGGAAAGTCAAGCCAACCATAAAAAAACTGCATGTTAAATTTTTACCCTGTTCTCATCAAGCAAAATGAGAATACTGTGAGGCATTGAAACAATTTCTCAACCCAAAGAAAAGAACATCCTTTTTTGGAAGAGTGGCATTGAGAATAGTACTCCACATCCTCAATTTTTAGGAAGTTCAGATTAATATACCAAGCTATATTCAATGAAATTTAGAGCACTAATAATGTCCAAGAATTCCCACATAAAAGAATATATACTTTTTCTTGTCAGCAAGGGGTCTTTAAACTTGTGTTCACGCTAGTAAGAGCAAGAGTCACTTAAAAAAATCCCAAAGCCCAGGGTACACTGTAAACCAAATAAACACCAATTTCAGTAGCTGGCACAGAAGTCTCTGAATCTTTGAAGGCTTTCAGGTGAGTTCAATGATCAGGTTAGTGTGAAGACTCCCATTTTTAAATATAATTTTCTTAGCTAAGATATATTTTTCTTATTTATAAAGGGAAAGTAGTAACACGTCTCCTAAAAAGTAGACTTGAAGGACAAATGAGAAATGTGAAAACTGATGCCTGTATCATACAGGTCAAACACAGCACAATTTCACAAATTTAATTTTCTTTCAATAACTACTTTACATGCTCAGGAATTATTTAGGAGGGACTGAATTTTATGTAATCTGGGACTAAAATATTTTATATCCTCTTAAAGTCCTCAATGGATGAGCAATGTTAAGGCCCAAATGATATTGAGAGATCCTGATCATTTAAAAACTTTTCTTACACGTCCTTTGTTACTAGGAGAAGTAAAAATGTTTATCTATTCTGACCACAGAGTGAGCAATATGATGGGCACCTTTATAAGAGAAATACCTCATCATTCAGCGCTCTATACTTTATTGACGTCAGTGTTCTGAAACAATTTGTTTGCTAACTGTCTCGCCAAATCAGTGACAGTAAAAGTCTCAAGAACTTTTTAAAGATGTGGTTTGTGGCCAATGACAAAACCATGTAATATCCACAAATGTCTAGAACTGTAATTGTTTTTTAAAGAAATAGTCTATCCATAAAATAGGTAAAATGACCTTTTAAAAACACCGGTTTCAATTTAATCCTGGAACCACGAAAAGAGAGAGAGAGAGAGAGAGAGAGCGCAAAACAAAAAGAATGTTAGAAAATGTTTCAAAATGGTCCAGTTTCAAATGGTTTAAAAATGGAGGCATTCATTGTTTTTTTTTTCCCCTAAAGAAATATAAATTTCCATATTTTATCCACTTTTATGCTGTGTGGCACAGATTAAATATAAAGAACCAACCGCTAAGGACAACTGATGAGACTATGGTTATCAGGTGATATGAAGGATTTATGATGTAATATCTTTAAAGAACCTTTTAGACTTTTAAAAGATAAGAATCTATAATCAAGTAGCATCTCAGTAAAGAATTTATCAGATTGTTACTATTATCAGGGTTTCATTTAAAATTTTGTTTAGTTACATGAAACTTGTGTCCAATAAAAATCAAATACAGTTACGCTCAAACATGTCTACAAAATATTTGAAGGAAAAAATTATGAAGTCTACTGTTAATGTAGGAAAATTTAAAATAAATATCCTCTTACTAAATACTCTTAACTATGGCAAAGGCACATAGGGAAGGGAATCACTGGAAAGAACTATGTCATATTTAAGGAGATAAATATACTGCTGATAAGTTTGGTCTAGGTAGAAAACAATCCAGACTTTTGTCTGTATTCCACATTGATACAATATCCACAGGTTTTCAAATTCTCCACTTGCATACAAACAACACAGGTTTGATGGAGAGATTTAGATTGCATCATTAGTAGACATTTTATTATATGCTTGTATTTTCTTGAACCCAGAGTAAAATATAAGGAATTTAGAATTTGTAACACTAGTATAGGCTGTTTCTCAGACAGAGACAGAACTTAGAAAATTACCATAGTATTTCCAAGATTTCCCCCTCCATATTGATATTAGCTCTAACTTCCAGATAGAGAGAATATTGAAAATAGGCTCTGCTTCAAAATTCAAAGTGAAAACAAAGCAGATGAGAATGTTTTCTCAATCCCAAACGATTCTCTTGTAAGAATCTGAAATAATTCTTATAGAAACATTTCCTTTGAAAACAATATTTTGTCATCCTGAGAAAAATAAATGAACACTTTCCCATCCTTCTGGGACAACAATTATCTAGAAATGGTGCAGGGCAGGAAATAGAGGCAGGTGTGCTGGGAATGATGGAGCCGGGCTGCAGGGTCGGCAGAAATTCTTCTCCAAAGGAGGCACTCACAAAAAATCTGCTTTCTTACTTACGGGTTTTCTTCTTTGCATGTTTTTATATTGGACACTCTCAGAGCAGGTTATTTTTTGCATTCGCATCTGCTTGCATAGTGCAAAGCCATGATGGGGCTCGTTTTTCAGACAATGTGGGATGATGCTCAAGACTCAACACATAATCAACAGCCAGATCGGTGCTCTCTGGCCAGCAGAGTGGAAATACTCACTTTGAAAAAGCGTATCATAAATCAGAGCATGAGAATCACATTAAAGTGTGTGTCAATAAAACACAGCCCCTGTCCTGAAAGTTGACACTTGACCTGTAATCCTTGCATATGAAGAATTATTTTGTGCAGCTCATAGGCAATCTGAATTCTTTTTATATATGGATAGAATACAGAAAGCTATCCCTCTCTGTTGCTGCAGTTAAATTTTCTCTCACTGGTAAAGCTTAATAACTAAAATTTGAAGCCTAAAGGAAATATAATAATATCTGTCTGTGACACTCACTGTCATGTAAGAGCTGGCTGGTTCTCGACCTCCAGATGGTGTTGAAGTAAGGCATATCATTCTCCTTTCATCTTCCATTACTTTCCACAATTAATCTCACTTGCTTTTCCCTTAAGATCTATTAAATATTAAGATATGACAGAGAAACTTTATACTTTTTAAAATCCTATTTCTGATTTTATTACTATTCATAATTAAATCAGTTTTATTTTTGAAGTACATGGACTAAGTTAAATAATGGGAATATTTCCCTTTGAGCTCTACCTGTAGTCAGTTACATGATTAAGCTTTGATCAAGTTCATAAACTGCATGTTATATGTCATTTGTGTCACCCTAGTACGATGAACATAAAAATGGCTGTGGAAACGTATGCTTTGAATTTGAATTGTGGGCGATTTACCTTGATACACGTGGCTTTCACAGTTTTTTTATAGCTCACTATTTCCCAATATTCTAGGCGTAAAACAGGACTTAAAACCAATACTTACTGCAGAACATTTGTTGAGAGTCGAAGGTGGGTGCAAACGGATCTTTAGTATTTACCCAAAGAAGCTGCTACATGCTTGTGTAGGAATAGAAAGATGAGAAGAATGCAGCAAAAATGGAGACAAAAGTCGTGAACTTTCCTAATGTTAGCAGTGACAAGCTGTGAGCAGGCGGGTGCTCTGTCGTAGATCTGGGGTGCTGTAGCAATCTCTCAACCTCATTCGGCGGTACACAACAGTTTAGCTTCGCACACACCGAGGTTTTCCTCCGCTGAGCTCTTACAGCACAATCGGCCCAGCAACAGGCACAGACATCCGGAAGTGCTTGGAGATTTCTGTTGTCTCTCCCCTGTCCAGCATCCAATCAGGATCATAGCTCCATCCCACGTGGCTCAGATGCTAGTGTAACGCGGGTTCTGCTCTGTGTTCCAACCCTTGACTGCGGGAGGAAGCTGCAGGGCCCCACGGCCTGCTTCATAACTCATCCTTGACCATCTCTACCCTTCTCTGCCTTCAACACCCCCTCCATCCGTGCTCCCTTGAATATCATCATGCTGGGAATTTCACTTAAATATTGGCTTCTGACAGATCCAAAGAGGGACAAGTGCCTCTGTGGTCTGCAAAGCCGCGCAGGCCAAAGTCCTCTGGGCATCATTTACCTTTGCTGCCTTTTTAGTTCCACAGATTTCTGTCAGTCCCTCTCACATATTTCCCCTGTTTCTCTCAGTGTCTGCCTGCACAGTTCCCTCTCTGCTTTCAGTTCTGTGCTTTTCTTGTCACAGTATTTGACTCCCACTCGGTTAAGTGGTATTTTTCTCACAATTCTTCTTTCAGAGAAACTTCAGTGGTTTCTACTTTTAGAGGCTTTCTTACAAACTGACGCTGACTGATTCAGTGTAGGTTATAACGCTACACATACGCAGCTATATGACTGTCTCCCACAAAACAGTATGAAACTCTAAGAGGACAAATATCATTTCTACTTTATTCAATACTTTTTGCTAACTACTTAAAAGTGTTTGTTAACCATTGAGTGAATATATAGAGTATTAACTAGTACACCAAGGATGGGTAAGTATGCATTTCTTTAAGTTTGTTTAAAATTTTCAGCATCAAGGAGTTTTGCTTAACAGTTACTCTTCTTGGAGGAGAGTACTCCTGGGTTTAAAATTCCCTTACGTATGCGATGATAGAACTGGACGACTACACGCATAGATTCTGTGTAGGGTAGAGCTGGCTGGCTGGGTCAGTTGTGCATTCAGGAAATGCTGATTGTTGCAGCAACTATGATGGGGCAGGTGAGAAGGAAGTGACCCAGAGAACTGATACCACAGAAGACTTGAGCCTTCCTGTCTGTTTGTGGAGTAGCCCTGAGTTGGAATTGAACAATGCAAATCCAAATCACCCCTCTGCATTTTGCCGTGGAGCTTAGATGCTTTCCTTTTGGGGCTTGCTTTTCTTTTCATTATTATGCCTCAGAAATGCTCAGTGCCTGATCTAATCCACATATCAGAATTTACCTTTATGGGTATTACCTACCTTAGAATCTCTTTAGTTTGCTTGGAATCTTCCTTGTATGATTCAGTTGATAGGTAGACACTGTATTCAAATACAAAATACTGTATTCAAATTACAAAAGCCAAGGAAATTGATGCAGAATGTTTTGATGCCCTAATGGAAGATGTTACTCACACAAATAAGATGCAGTATGCTTGTATAAATGTGGAAGGGTGTGAACAAAACTGTAACAATGGAAACATCTGCTCTATTGCTTTCCGATATTACTAATTCTGCTCTACAGTCAAAGAAGAGTGCACAAGAGTAGATATAGTGGAATCTCAGGAACCTAAGATTTTTCATTAAAATGAGAATAAAATTGTTCATACAAAACACTCAACATGAATTATCACTGAGGAGATGCAATGAGATATCTCACACTCAGTAGATTGTCTGTGTTCAAATAGGCAAACTATAGCAAACACTGTCAAGTATTTGGGGAGAGGGCACGCTTGTGCATTGTGGATGTGCATGTAAGTTCACATGATCATAATGGAGAAAATAAAAACAAAACTACCATGTGACCCAGAAATTCCATAAAGTGAAATTGCCAAGGTGAAGAAACTTTTATATACACATGTCTATCAGAACATGTGTTAGTTACTTTTCTGTCATTGCTGAGACAAAATACTTGCCACCCAAGTTGAAAGGGAAAAGGTTTATTTGGCTTATAGTTCATAGAAGTTTCAGTCCATAATTAGCTGGCTCTAAGGCAGGTGAGCAGAGGGGGTAACAGTTCATGGTGGTGGAAGGAGCAAAAACAACAAGAGAGGTAGGAATGGCATCACAGAGGAGAAACAATGTAGGGCACTCACATGGTAGCAAAAGCAACATGAGACTTTAACAGTGCCTTTCTGCTCCTTTTATCTTACTCAGACTACTGGGCTTAGGGCAGTGCCAAACCAATCACTCACATGTAGTGATCTATTTTTTTATTTTTTTATTATTGTGAAATAGATACACTTCATATACATATCATGATCTCACTCAACATTGACAATTTGTACCAGTATATGATATGACTTTATTCTCATTTTTTCCCATTCCCCTACCCACCCTACCATCCCCAGCCCCTATATCCATAAGCTTTGTTTCCATTTTATATTACCTTCACAATTTTTTCTTTGCCCTCATTACCTACCCCTACCCCATTTCCATTTGAATAATTTCTATTATATAATATCTAACATAGATTTTAGAACTCATTTACATTTTTAATTTCTCATATCAGAGAAAAGATATGGCATTTACACATCTGTGACCTTTGTATTTCACTTATGAGTGTGTCCTGAAGGTATATACGTGAAATAATTAAAAGATTCATATCACAGCAATATATGTGCACCCATGTTGATAGTAGCCCAGTTTGTGTTAGCTCAATCAGGTGTAGTGGCTTAGTAACCACACACTCTTAAACCCAGCATAACACATTCCAGATTCACCCAATTAATAAACAGTAGGAGGCTTTCAGGGGACATCTTGACCCAAACCATACACTGAGGAATGTGATCAAAGAATAACAAAAGGTGGTTTGTATACACAATTAAATATAATTTAGTCATAAAAATGACAATAGTTGTGTTATTTGCGACACCAAATATGGGCCTGGAGAACATTATGCTAAATAAAATATACCAGGCACCAAAAGACATATCATGCTGTCACTCTCATGTGGCAACTAAAAATGTTGATCGAATAGAATTGGAGAATCCAGTGCAGTGCTTTGGACCTCTTGTTTCCAGATCACAAAACTTCAGTGAGAGAGGAAGAGCAAGTTCAAGAAACTATTCCATGGCATGCTGACTGTAGTTGATTAGAACACAGTACAATACAATACAATACAATACAGTACACTACAAAATCATATTCTTGTAAAGTACTGAGAATAGAGTCTGTGTATTCTCATCATAAAATGACAACTATGTTGGGGATATATCTAATAATTAGCTTGATTCAGCCTTTATAACATTTACATGTATTTCAAAGCAACAGGTATAGGAGAAATAGTCAACTTTATAAATGATGTGCATACTCCATTGTAGATATTTATGTAGTAAATATATTTAAAAAGAGGAAAATGTTTTAAGGTTCCTACCAAATTGTCACACAAGGTAGTCTTCTGACAACCCTAAAGTGTGAATCCTCCAAATTTACTCTCTGGGGTTTGAGTCGCACAGCGTCTTGTTAACTGTGCCTATGGGAGGCAGGGCCTCTTTCCTTCCCTACACTTCTTCACATCAAGTTTGTATGGAAAAATAATGTACATGGTTCTTCATACAGTGCAATCCACCATCCCAGCTTTTGCCCCAGAAATCTCCAGATACCTACAATGAAATAACAAAATTGCTTCCTATTTTCCTAATTTAGGTGAACAATGACCTCATTCTGGACTTTGTTTTGTGTGAGCTGACACAGTC
Organism: Petromus typicus; assembly: GCA_004026965.1. Classification (NCBI taxonomy): domain Eukaryota; kingdom Metazoa; phylum Chordata; class Mammalia; order Rodentia; family Petromuridae; genus Petromus; species Petromus typicus. The sequence continues at coordinate 5,696 of PVIR01016223.1, read as the reverse complement.
CTTGCACTCAGAGCAGTTGTCCGGGATCAGCTGCACCAATTAAGGACTCAGTCCCCCAGGGTGGTAGTGAGAAGAGCTGGGGAGACTCAGAATGAGCCCACGGGGAGGGATTCACATGGACAAATGAAATTATAGCATCAGGAGAGAGGATACCTGTTGTTTTGTTCTTTTTTTTTTTTTTTCTTAGAGCAAAAGGAACCTTAAGGGAACTGAACACCTGGTGAAATGGTTTGCTCAAATTCATGTAGCAATTTTTTTTTTTTCATTCCTGTAGGGGAATTAGCGGAGTGCTAAAGGTTTTAAAGAATTCAGATGAAAAGCCATCTGTTCCCTGGGCTTTGTTCAATCTCAATTTAAGGATGGCTTTGGAGATTTCCTATTCCCTAATTAATTCCTCTAGATGAGCTTGTAGGGTTGGCTCAATTTATTTTTTGAAAGATGGAAAAAAAATGCTGCCATCAATTAGACCTTTGTTATGTTGAGACCGAGATGGAAATAGCTTTTTGCCAAATAGAGCGAGGAGCTGAGAGATGCTTGTGTTTGCTGTGGCCAGGTGTCCTTTGTCAGTAGGCTGGGCTTTGATGTAAGTACCATTCTCCGGCCTTTCAGATAATTGGTGAGAAAGCACCAGGCCTTGCAGAAATCTGAGTAATATCTAGCCTGAAGCACAAAGCCAGGGAAACCAAAGCACTGAATAGAAATCATATTTTAAAGAGTGTAATTGTTCTAGCAAATTTTTTGCATTCTTACTTGCAATGCATTTCAGCTGAAAACTCTTAGGACTAACTTTTTTGTGTAGATAAGCACTAGGCAGCAAATGTGAGAGTTAAATAGGGCAAAAAGCAAAGGATGGTAAGGAAAGGAAATGAGAAAGAGAAAAAGAGAGAAGAGAGGAGTGTGGCAAGGGAAGAGCATCTCCATGCATGGACTATGAGCTCAGTAAAGTAAAAATAGTGTAAAGTTGTAAAGTTCTATTTTCTAAATTCTCTCGACAGATCTTGAAACTGATGGTTCAGGATGAGAGGCAGAGAAGTTTAACACTTTTTAAGAATAAATTATATTGTGTAGCACTGCACTGATATTATACTGTACTGGTATTATGTTATACTGTTCTGTACTGTATTGTATTGTGTTATTTGAGGACCTTAGCTCCATAGGATCTTAGCTGTAAGAACATGGTGAGCAGCTTATTGAAAGCAATGGTTTCAAGACAAAAATGAATGATCTGCAAGAATAATTTTTAGTCCTTTGACTATTATATTAGCTATTAGGCTTTCTTTTCCTTATGTTCCTGCTCCTGGCTGCCTTGGTCCGTCTGTACCCTCAGCCCTGCTCATCAGGCTGAAATCACAGGTTGCTACTCTGTACAAAAAGCCTTGAAGTTTAGTGAAATAGAGATAAAAAGGTGTAAAGTAGAGGATGTGTCTGGTGCATTGGGGTAGGGTGAAAAATATGAGTCCTTTTGCCTGTGGGGATTGTGGGAGGAGAAAGACTGACAAAGAAGGACAGTGAATCAGGTCTGTGTCATATATTTACTCTCTCAGCTTTAAATCTTCAAGCAATAAGTGTTTTAGTTAGGTAAGTGAAAAAAGAAAACAAGTATTACCCCTTCATTTTCTGTGTGGGATTTTGAAAAGACAGGTTCTCAGGCTTTCAAGGCAATGGAGAGAAGTTTATGGGCCATGTTGATGACTAGGTTTGGTGTGTGCATAGATAAGTGTGATATGAAGGCATTCAGAATTCCTCTCTTGCTCCTAGTGGAGTGGAAATCATTGTCAATGACAACCTGAGACTGCGAAGGTGACAGACTGACATTGCTCTAGCTCAGAATTTCAGGGTTGATTCTCTGACTGAAATTCTGTGGAAGTCACAATCAGGAAGCACAGTGAAGGGGCATAGGTGACCAGCAAGAGTCAAAGTGGACCAAACCTTTTAGAAAGGTACACCATTCTTTGGCTAAGGCCACAGATAGCAGATCCCATGGTCAGCAGCTGTAGATATCAACAACTAGTTCCTTCTGGAGCATTTAGTCTAAGAACTGATCCACTAAAGAGACAATTTAGCTAGTACTTTCCACATATATGATTGTTTATATTTTTCTTCTATCTTCTAAATTAAAGTAATAATCCGTGAAGAGATCAAGATCTAAAATTCTGACTATTTCACTTATTTGAAAGCAAATTTGAACTTCAGTTGATTACAGGAGTCTTTATCCCTAGGTTTTGTATAACTCTTCTCTGGAGATGAAATGAGGACATGCATAAATATCTCACAGCCCAAGTATTTAAAAATATCCTTTCATTCTCTCCTGCAGCTCTCTATCCACTGAGTTGTCTACATTTTCATCAAGTGCAAAATATTACAGCATGGTTGGAAAGAATGAATGCTACTTCTCCCATTATGACTTGATCTTTTTCCAGGCCTTATTCCATCCCTGATTCCATTCATATAAACCATTAAGGAACAGAAAGTTTATGGAGGAGACATATGCCAAGGCCTAGGTGCTGTGCTGCCTGATGTCTGGTGCTGTTTATGGAAGGCACTTATTCAATGACTGTCAACTTTCCCTGCCACCATCAACTCAGATTTTGTGATTTAGTTGGTGTAGGAACAATATATCCCACTTGGTGACAAATATAAAATTGTTATGGATACGACAAGATATGTCTGCTGATCTTTCTGATCTGAAGGTACTAGGAAAACAATGACATCAACACTTAATCCTGAAATCCATTGGAGAAGGGTAATTTTTAGCTATATTTTCCATTCACATTATAGTACTATTTATTTATTTATGTATTTATTTGAGATAGGGTCTTGCTTTGTAGTTTAGGTTGGCCCTGAGCTCAGCCTCAAGCTCACAGCAATCCTCCTGCCTCTGCCTCCCAGTGCTAGGATTACAGGTGTGAGACACTATGCCCAGCACTGTGGTATGTGGCACTGATGGTGGGTGGGCAGGAGTCACCACACCTGCTATTGTTGTATGTGGTTACCGGGGATCGAACCTGGTCCCTTGCGCTTGCAATGGAAGCACTTAACTTAAATCTCTGACCCTTGTTATGGTAATTTTTAAAGGATTTTCAAAGAGTATGGTGATCTGATGAAGTGAACAGTCTGGAAGGTCTCGTGTTAAATTGCCGTGGAATGGTCCTGAGTGATCATTAGTGCTGAAGACCGACCTACAATCTGCTGGAACTGCTCTCATAGGCTATCAGCTCTGATACACAGTTTAGTTTAATTTTTCAATATCAACAGAACTGGGAAAATCCAGATTCCTCTTGCTAAGTTGTTGGCCTCATGACAAGCTATATTAGACATGCACTTGTGGTGAGGGAATTAAAATATTACTAGCTTTGTTTTAAAATGGTGACACAGAATGCATTTTTGGATTTTTTCTGAGGTGGTTTGGGCCCTCAGTTTGCCTGGTAACCACAGCTTCTGGACTAATCCGACTCAGAGTTTGGGAATTTCCAAAGTGACTACTAACAAGGGGCCTTGGTTTATGTATTGGTGTCTGTTCCAGTTTGCAGCTTGTCTTTCAACAGGTGAGCAAGGCTTTTCTATAACTGGCAGGTGGGGAAATGCTACACTTACCCTCCAGCCAGCAGAATGGGAGGGAATCTCTTATACCAAAGCTTAGGTGTTCACATAGATCAGGTACCTTCTGGAAAACTTGCTTAATAGTTAAGGAGGGAGGGACAGAGAGAGAGAGAGAGAGAGAGAGAGATTTCCAACCAAGTGATGCTGCTACTGCTTAATCCAAAAACCATACTCTGCATGGTAGGCATTTAAAGAAAAATAGTTGCCCATGGGAGGACAATGCCATGTGCTTTCAGCACTTATGAGGCTAAGTGGTGCTCAAGGATCACTGTAGTGATGTCAAATAAAGAAAATGTCCTCAGCTGTAATAAACGTCCCTGGATTTATGTATTACCTCCATGATAATTTTCTTCCTGGCATTTCTGATGCTCTGTTAGATGGTGGTTGTGTCTTTTTCTCTGTCACTTATGGGCCTGGGAGGTGTTCATTTGATTTCTTTAGCTGCTTGCTGTTTCTGTTTATTGCGATACAAGGCACTTGATATTTGGGCCTACTTGACAAGGAGGCTTTGCAATAATGTAACGAGGAGGAAGGAACAGACATAAAATATATATCCTCAGGTTAAATAAAATAGATGGCTCTTATTATGAGAGACTTACTCAAAATGATGAGAAAATGTGATGAGAAAGTCAAATGAAAATGAAAAGCATATATTTGTCTGGGTGTGGGGTTGCATACCTGCAATCCCAGCACTCCGAGAGGGCAGTGAATCAGGAGGATCATAAGTTTGAAATCAGCCTGGGGTATTTACAGACTTACACTGAACCTGTCTCAAAAACAAAACAATGAAAGACAAAAAAAAAAAAAAAAAAGAAAGAAAAAGAAAAAGAAAAAAGAACAAGAACAAAACAGTGTGAAGTTCAGTTCAAAGACCCTGGTTCGATCCTCCATAATGTTCTTGAAATCCATACATTCAAGAACAGTCAGTCAGTTTAAGCTGGAGTCATTGCTTCCTCCTCATTTCTCCTCACTGCTCAGAATATAAAATCTCAGGAAGGAGCTAACCTGACATTACCCCAGAGCATGAAGGCACAGGAGATGAGCTGAAATACTTTTGGATCAGAATCAGGACTTTGGGGTATAAAAAATAAAAATTTACATACTGTCCTGTATGAGGAGGATGAGTTTCTGAAATCTGGATAAATTCTGTGTCCATTTTCTTACAAATGTGATTGTTTGGAAATCCTATCTCTTTTCTCAAGGAGAGTACTGAGTTTTTCCTCAGAACTCAGACCTTCCAAATGTTCCTGAGTTGCAGGAGTTTCAGTGCCAGCCCTCACCTCTTCTAAGTCCCTATGGTGATCAGGAGCAGGCTCTCAGATCCTTTTTTTTTCCTTTGGTGTATAACTGAGTAGAAAGCTGCTTCCCTGAAAAGCTCATTGCTACATTTTTGTGCAATTGTTAATTAGAAGGCCAACGGACACTCACCAGGGCCTTCTGTTTTCACATAAAATAAAAGGATTGTGGGTCATGAGTTGCTTTTGTGCTAACCAAGATTGAAACCCAATGGGAAGAGAGGGCACAAGGATTTTTAAATTGTGTATCATTTTTAGGTAAGACTATATGGATATTTGTTGCTTTTTCATTTTTTAATATAGACTTTATACAAAGGTGATCCATTTTAGTTTTTAAATTTTTGCCTCTTGCTCATCAGCCATTTCTCTCTTTTCCATGATTCCAGTTTCTAGCAGAACAACAGAAGAGTTGAATCATAAAAGAAGAGTAAAAAAAACTTATTTGTTTGAAGGAAATTCTTTCCATGTGTTCCTGTTCCCTTCCTTTGCTAATTTGGGTCATGTGCTTTCTTTTAGTCATCTGCCCCAGGCAGAGAAGGGCCAGGGTCCTCCTCCCCTCACCACAGAGAGGTCTGGAGGTCTACAAGTGGTAACTGAAGACTGCTGGACTAACCACATCCTACAAAAACTGTAATAGCTGCTTTAGGCTGAGAGGTTCCACTGGAATTTGAGGCTAAGAACATAAAGAAAGCCAAAAACTGAAAGCTCTACAAGGCAGGGTGTGAGCTGATTGAAGGAGGAAGGAAAAAGGAGGAGAGGAGTACAAAAGAGGAGCCAATCTCCTGAGAAGAGAGGATGGGC
>PVIR01016222.1:0-36989 GCA_004026965.1 Petromus typicus | reverse complement strand
GAGTGCTGGGATTACAGGCGTGAACCACCATACCCGGCACTGTGGTATGTGGTACTGGTTGCTGCTGGGTGTGAGTCTCCACGCCCAGTATTATTATGTGGTTACCGGGGATTGAACCCAGGTCCTTGTGCTTGCAAGACAGGCGCCGGAAACACTGAGCTATATCCCCAGCCTCTGAGTCTCATTTCTAATAATTACCATCATCTTGTTCCTCAAAAATGACTCAGAAACTGCTTTCCATAAGCTATGTGTCCCTCCTCCAAACATTTGTCATCTATCCGTCTTGTCCATAATAAAAATGCACAGTAATCCCTCAAAGTTCACAGTGAATTTGACTACAAAGAGCAGAGGTTCTGTCCTAAGAAGCTACAGGATCTGTCACGTGCAACCACAGAATCTGAAATAATACTCGTGGAAATAAACTGTGAAATAATTTGGCCGAAGGAAGTGGCACAAGATGTTGCAATGGAAGGCATTTATTTGGAGTCAATTTTCTTAAAATATATGATACAATATTCTAACAAAACAAACAAATCAATAAGACGGGGCAAGTGCTGCTGTGACATGCTGTAGGAGTATAGAAATTGATGATCCTTACTAAAACTGTCGGAACTGTCAGAAGAGCTGTGGCAGATGGTGCAAAGGAGTTCCAGAGGCTTAAAATGTGAATGTTTTTCGACTTAATATGCCTTGTAGGACCAGAAAACCCACCAAATGTTTCCGCTTGTCAGAAGGACATGAAGGACACCAGGTAGCAGAGCAACAGCAGTGAAAAATGGCCTGGGAGAAGGCATAACACTCATGGAGACGCTGGCCCATGACTATGCTCCATTGGGCAGGTGTAGCAAGGAGATGTCGCTGTAGGCATGAGCTTCCTGAGAGCAGAGATAATAATAGAACCTAATAAACATACGGCTCTTGTCAAGGGGAGTCTTTTTTTAATATACAGTAAATTTGAAGAAATATCCAAGAGAGCTATGGAAAGAGTTGCCACAGCATGATGGCATTGGGGACAAAATAAATTAGCATCCAATAAAGATAACACTAATTCTGTTCCATTAAAGAAAATTAAAACTCTATTGTCAAGAATTTGAAGGAAGTTAAAAGTACAAAACTTCATGATCTCTACCCATATTTCCAAGAAATGGCAATTTGAGATCTAGAAACTTCTGTGTGAAGGTGATGTGAGGTCTTCAGAAGAAAGAAGGAATCTATAAGATCACAACAAGTGTATGTCATAATGGTTACCTCAGCCCTTCTCTAAAGCTTGCTGTAGCTATTTGTTCTGGAAAGTGCTTGCTTGTTAAATAAAAACAAACATTTTCAGATCCATGAAACCCTAAGTTTGAGGAGCCATTGATACTCAGATACCTGAACTGTCCCTGGCTGGAGTGAAGATCACCAGGACCAGAAAACAAATAGATCAGGGACACAGCTGTTTAGCCAAATTGGTGGGCATGTCCAGGCTCATTTCTCCTGCTGCTTAATTGAACGGACACATACATATTCATTCTTTGACACATGCAGTAAGAACAGCAGTTCAGTGGAAGCAGGGCTGGAGACCGAATCTGATCTTCCATGAGTGAGATCATAAATGAATAACATTAGTAGTCAACAGGAATAGGGCAAATTAAACTAACCCGCATACATCTAAGATCCTATAATTCTGGCCCTTAAAGAGACAAGTAGATCTTACAAGTTGACTATACCATAAATGGATAAAAGTAACTGTTTTTGATGTTTTAAAAAGTCTCTTTTGTAAAATAATTTCATTTGGCCTTTGACACACACCGGGTGGTCAGCAAAAAAGAAAATATATTATCTGCCTCCTACAAAAACTGAGGAACAGAAATTGTCTTACTGCCCTGCACTAGATAGATGACAGTGTCCTCTCCATTTATGACATTGCTTCCAGGCTGTGTTCATTTCCCTCCTCTCTTTCATAATGTACTTCATAGAAAGCTAAATGAGCTGCACCTTTCACAGAACACAACATTCTTCCACTTATTATTTATTCCTTCCCCAAAACCTACTCTCTTTGCTTTCTCCTTGTTTCCTTGCACAAGCAAGGTCTCAATTAGCATGTTGAATAGAATAGTGACCATGTGCAAACATCTGTTTCTTCTTTCTGGTCCCACAGGAAATGCAGTCAGTGCCTTACTATTCAGTATGTTGTGAGCTGTGTTTTTTAATGTATGTATTTTCTCTTTTTTACTTTGCTAAGGTCTTTAAAAATAATGGATATGTCTCAAATTTTATCAAATGGCTTATCTTCATTAAACTAGATGAATGTTTTTCTCCTTTTATTCATTAATGTGAATTATTATTTTGATACTTAAGTATTTATTTGTGTTTGCATTCTTAAACTTTGGTTTGCAAGCATTATTCTTTCAATATCTACATAGCTATGGCTTACATTTTGATTAGAAGCTTTGAAAATAGGCTCATAGAAAGGATCTGTTTCAATATGTCACATTTTATTATGATAAAATATAAAAATTATGACTATGTTAACATTAAACTAAAATATTTTAATCTTTTTCCTTTGACCCCTGGGTTATTCAGAATTGTATTGATAATTACTTTGTGTTGTGAAAAGTTTGATTCATACCTGAATACTTATTCTTGTTTTTACTGTGGCAATTTTTCTGAACATATTTGATCCTTTAAAGTGGCAGCACTGCATGAGTAAATTTATACAGTCTTTTCTTTTGACATTTGAAGGTTGTTATGGCTTGTGTCTGTACATTCTCCATAAGCTTCACATGCTCATGAATGGGAAGGGGCTGGATCTAGGGTGTGTGATACTGGGATGAAGGATGTGTGGCTCTGGATTAGTCCACTAATGTTTTAAGCATCATTCTTCATGTGGATAATTGTAAGGCTCACCTTGAGTGTGGATGGTACCACCCAAAATCTTGCAGTCTGGATGGCATAAAGTGAAGCTTGCTGCTGGTGTAGCTTCACTACCTCTCGCCTACCATGCCACGGACTGTTTCTCCTCTCTGATGCCCTTCACCATACCACCCCACCTGCAAGCCAGCTGACGACAGACTGAAACTGCCACCAACTGAGAACTGAAATAAACCTTTCCTCCTTTAACACTGTATTCCTCCTTTAACACTGAAATAAACCTTTCCTCCTTTATCGGGTATTTTGTCTCAGAAAAGAGAAAATGACTAGCATGATGACATGTCTTCTATTCTCTGCTCTTTGAGAATTCTATTCTGAGTAACTTTGCATGATTTCCTTTTCACTTGCTCTTCTTGGTTTCATAGTCTTTCTGGAAATTCATGGTCTTACAGCAGCTTTGGGAACAATGTATCTTTATGTTTTACATGTTGCCACGACCTTGGTCTCCTTAAACAGATGTGTTTAATTTTTCAGCACAGCCCAATGCACAGGCAAACATTCCACCTTTTTTTTTTCAAACTGCTCTTTAGTTCAAATGCTCTACTGAGCTATGTTCATATCATTCTCTGAGTTTGAGCCAAATTGCTAACAGCATCAACTAAATTCTTTCAGTACTCTATATTTCATTTCTAGACTATCTGAATATTTTTATATAGCTTTGTTGTCTGATGAAATTCATCATTCTGTTGTCATTTTAATTTTTAAAATTATTATATGTTTTTTCATAATGAATATATTCATCATGGTGGGGTTGGTACATAAACATATCTCACCTTAACCCTATTTATTTCCTCCTCCTCTACCATCCTTTCCCTCTGCTTTGTCTCTTGTTCCATTTCTCATCTATCTCCTTCAATATATTATTTAGTCATCTTAAACTCTAATCTGTTCCTCTATTATATGAATTGCAGTAAATCTATTTTTATTTCTTATTTCTCTTATTTTCTATTCCTGATATTTTTAAATTAATGGTGGACACTGTATATGAAAAGATTATTGAGACTTTAGGTATTTCCTCTTCCTGGAAAAGATTTATCATATTCTCCAAGAAGCCAATATCTTTATAACTGGCATTCAAGGGCTAGGGATTTAGTTCAGTGGTGCCAGAGTCTGATTGGCAAACACAAGGTCTCAGAACTCAGGAGGCAGTGGTAGTGGGATTGCTGCAAGCTCGAGGTTAGCCCGGGCTACATAGTAATCTCAGGGCCAGTGTGAACTACAAAACAAGACTGCCTCTCTCTCTCTCACTCTCTCTCTCTCTCTTCTCTCTCTTTGTCTCTCTCTCTCTCTGTCTCTCTCTCTCTCCTGCCCTCTCCCTCTCCCATATATATAAAACATATCTCACAATATCTATCTATCTATCTATCTATCTATCTATATATGTATATATATGTATATGTATATATATATATATGTATATATATATATATGTATATATATATATATATGTATTCATATGTCCTAAATTTCTACAGAGCATTTTGGTTACACTCTTTCCAATATTTATGCCTTTTAGGAATCCTGATTTAAGACTCTGAATATATGGAGGCTCTATCTCTTAGTAGATCTTGAGATCTCTGTCTTGCTAGGATCAAAGAACTGATCAATATTTTGCTCTACTACTTAGCCACAATCTAATAGCTGTGTCACCTCTATCCCTGTGTAACTTGGACAGTGTAAGGAATGTTAGATTTAGTTGGATAAGCTTGTCTTGATTTGGGTCTACAAGTTGCAACTGTCTTGGATGTTTGTCAATACCTTCAAAGAGCATTTATTTTAATATTTTACTTCAGGTTTGAAATAGTCTTGGTGAAAGTGTTGAGATATATTAGAGACACAAGTAGAATTCCTCAAAGTGGTCTAAATTTTGGAGGGAAGAAAACATGTCACACACTAATACTATCATAAAGTAGCCACTGTGACATTGTTCTCATTATCTTCATTGAGTCTGTGAACTTGATTCCTTAATATATGATCTGAATGTAATCTTATTTGTTTAAAATTTTTCAGTGAATATCTGACACATCTATCAGAATAATTTACTTACTGTATTTTTAATTTTCTAATAAATGTACAAATTGGCTAGAAAATCTTAATCTTTATAAATGTGACATTTTGATTAGGCAACTGCAACTTATCATGGACATCATATAAATACACATGAATTTTATTGTGAAATATGAGTCCATTTAAATTTTTTGATATAATAAAGAATGGATTTAATATCTTCAAATCTGATGAAAAAAATTCTGAATCATAAACAGTCTCAATGGTTCATTGAAACCTAACAGATATTGATAGTTTAGTGTTCTACAGGATTTTCACTCCTATTCTCAATATATGTGTGTATTTATATTATCATTATTATTTACAATTTATGAATATGTGTTTTTCCATACATATAAATAAATAACGCCCTGTGTCCAGCAGTAAAAGGGCATTTCTCTTTCAATTATTTCTCATTCATCCTTATTATTTTGCTCCTATGTATTACACATATCTGATTTCTGTTATATATGTTATATACAAAATATTGATTATGTATTATAAAGTTCCCATATCTGTAAAACTTATTAAATTTATCTGTTCACAATTTTCTGCATGTAATTATCTTTACGTTTCTGGAGATCTGTAACATCTCCGTTTCATGGAGATCAACATGACATACACACATATATATTTAAAATAAGTATGATTTATACAGATTTCTAAAATCATGAGAGATTTTGGGGCCAGAATACTGAGCAAGCAAATTCAGGTACCCTTGGAAATAGAAAATTTTCTGTTTCACTGTATTTGAGTATGTGAATAAACAATGCAGTTGATAAGTCAGGAATAGAGGATAGAGTGTTTATAAAAGTTTTTAAAGGAGGACAAGAGAACTTTAAGTACCATATAGTTCACTGTTCAGAACTTCTAAAGAAGCAATAATATAATAAGACTTTTGTTATAGGAGGATTGATCTGCTGTAAGTCATGTAAGAGTTATTGATAAGCTTAATAAGGACAGAAGCAATTGATATAAGAATATCATACTCAGAAAAACAATACATTGAATGAGTTGTTCATAGAAAAAGTCAAGGGAAATATGACTTCTTTAGATGATCCTAGTGTCATAGATTTCCCACAGAATGTATTGGGTGACTTATACTATTACTTGTTCATAAAATCACACTTTTATTATAATATGAGTCTGCAACACACGTACTTAATGATTTCTAAAATAGATCTAAGATCCTTTTATTTATTTGATTCTTCCAATTTCTAACAAAAGTGCAGAAGAACTCCAAGGTACATTAGAAAATCAAATTTCTGTACACTGCCAAGAAATATTTTAATTTTGAAAATTTTTCATATGTTGAATAAGTGTGTATGGTTTAGTCTGCACAGACTATCATGAAAAATATTACAGGCTGGGAACTTAATACTAATTTAATTTTCTCACAGTTCTGGAGTCTGGGAAGTCTAAGAACCAGTGCAGAACCAGTTTATTTCTACTGAAAGTACTCTCCTTGGCTTCTACATGCCACTTTACCAGTTACATTGCTGGTCCTTGCATGGGAAAGGGGAAGGGGCAGCTGTAGCGCACAGCTAGGACTCCTTACCCAGCAGTTTGGAAAGACATTATTCAGTGCCCAGCACTGTGCATGTGGGTATGTATGTCTGTAAAAATGTGCAGTTTTTCTTCCTACCAAGACAATGCTTTCTTGGCCCTTTGTCTGAACTAAGCAAATGTGAAAGAAACAATGTCTTTTAGCTAAAAACAAGGTTAAGTTTTTGCTCAGCTCCAAGTCCATAGAGAGAATGACAAACTCTGGCCTCCCAAGGTGAGCAGGAAGCATTGTTGAGCAGCCCAGGAGGTCAAGACTGTGTTCTCAGCAAGGGGGCTCTGCTCCCTAGTCTTCTTCATAGGCCTCCCCAGTCTGAGGTCGGATATGGAGACTGGCCTGCAGGGAAACTGTCATCTCTTCATTGTAAATCCTTTGGCTTTGATTCAGTCAGCAGCTTTCTAAGTGCCAGCATATTGTGGCTTTAAGGTTTAATTAAAGGGATTAACATAACAAATCCATGAAAAAGATAACCATATTATGTGGCTTTGGCTTTACTAATAGAACATAAAAATAATTAAGATAATTTGACTTTCTGCCTTTGGCAATGTTTCTTTCCAGATTTATGCTAAACAATGCAGAATCCAGCCCAGTGAGCAGAGAATGGAGTCTGCCTTATCACTTTGCATATTGAAACTACTAGAACAGGTGTGAATGTGTGTTAATCAATGCTATAAATGATTATAATCAATAAAATGTAGCAAATCTCTTGATGCCAACAAACAATAGTCTTTGGTATTTATTTAGTTAGAAAATTTCAGGGATGTGTGGAAGCTAAAGAAAAAAACCCTACAAAGAGTTGTGTGTTTTTAAACAAAATTTATGCCACTATTTTATGTTGGTGATAAAAATCCATAATGGGAACAGGAAGAAGTGAGGCCCACTGCTCTATGTGCACATGGCTAAATGATTGCTGTAGAAAAAAGTATCTGCACAGGCAATTTACATTTTCAGAAAGTGTTTCTTAGCTCAAAATGCTTCTACCATTCACAAATGAGTTTCCTTGTGCAATAACTGAGCCAGAATCTTTCCAGGATAAGCAAGTCTCATATCAAGACGTGAATAGAGCTCTGGAAATCTGTGGCCAGCTTTTCATTTCAGCCCTTGGAGTTCTCCCCAACCTGAGTCTCACACAACACTGTATTTGTGGTGAAGGGATAGGTACACATTATATTATTTTCCAAAATTGTTTGTTTCATCTAATAAAGCCAAGTTCTCATTTAGTCATTTAATTTTCCAAAGGAAAGATCTCAGAAGGCTTCAGATAGTATTTTTACCATCTATTTTCAGAAATACAGGAGTAATTTTTCATTTGATAACAGTACACAGTGCAATTTTCAATGGTGGATTAAAAAAATCCTTCTTATTTAACATGACTACAAATTCAGAAAAATGTTATCATAAGATAAAAATCTGATAGTAGATAAGCAAATCACACAGAGTCTGCTCATGCCTTCCTTTCAACAACCATTTCCTTTAAATAAGTGAATAGCCTATCTTATTGACTCTGCCTGTACTTCTCCTCCTAAGTAGTTATGACATTGTTTTCTGTGGCGTAGAATTGGTAGGTAACAGTGACGGACAAGAATTTTAGCACTCTGTCTAGCACCATCTAAATACTGGACAAAAAAGAAAACAAGATTTAAAGAAAAGAACAGTTGTATGTGAAACAAGAAAGCAGAATATGGGAGCTTACTGTGCTTTGTGGGGATTCTCAGTCCCATGTGATAGCCAAGGGATAATACTGTGAGTTCATGCAACTGTGTAACAGCCTGTGCACTTAGATTTTTCTGTACTTTGCCAAGTAGTTTCTGTGCTGCCTGGAAACAATAATCGACAATTGGAACTGAGATTTTGCAAAGTATTTTCTTAGGATTAAGTTATTATTATTTATGATTAAAAAGAGCAAAAAGTAGATGAGATTGGTCGCCTATAAAAATCTTGCTATTGGTCATCCTCAGACATGTTTTTTTTTTAATATATTGATGATGACATGTCTTTCTTTGATCAATCAGAAAAAGGAAATCTGAAATGTGCTCATTAAAAAATAAATGCATCTTGTCAGCTTTTCAAATGAGGTAATACGGAATGACAGAAATGTTTTGTGACTGAAGCCAAGGAAGAGAAAATGAGGACTCAAAAAGCCTGTTAGTGTCACTTTAGGGAAAATTTATGTAAGTGTGTGTTCCAATGCACAACGATGTTTGTTTGTAACTTAAATTAACAGAGTCTCAGTGAAGATCGGGGCCCTCTCCAGGAGGCTGTTGATTGTAAAGAGGAAGAGCCAAATGGACTTCAGAGATATAGGGAATTATTAGCTCACATAATTGCCTGGTAGTGGTCTTGGCAAAGATTGTTTGAGATTCAAAGAACGTCACTTAACCTTCAGTTACTTCCCGTATTTCCTATTTTATTTCCTTGGGACTGGTGCCACGGAGTGCAATCTCCTTTTATCAAAAAAGTCGTATGCCATTCCAAGACAAGAAGCTTCCTTATTTATCCATCATCCAACTATACAGAAGTCATTTGTTTGCAAGGACAGAGCCCTAATGGTTGCTCCACAGGGATCCACATAGGACATGTACTGTGTGATTGTGAAATAATTACCTCAGGTAAATCTATATAGCTTATATTCTTTAGATGTTCACTTCAAAAGCTGAGGTGTGGTCAGTCATGTGCACACTGAAGTATCTACAAACAGGAAAGACAGTTTCCCAAATGAAACTTTAGGTGCTTCCCACAAGATTTGGGTAGTGTGAGGCAATAGTGGCTTGACATCTAAGTCAGAAGTCACTGGGGTGAGATTAACACAAAATAGACTCTGACTCTGTTCTTACCATAAATTTTGCAGTAAAATAGCCCACTTTCCTTACTTCTGAGTGGATCTAGCTCATTATTCCTGAAACCAAAATCAGGTGGCTGGCAAGCCATTTCCCCCTCAAGTCTCTGATGAAAAAAAATCTGTTATCAAATCATATTGTTGACAGAATTCATTTCTCTGTGTTGCAGGACTCATAATTTTGTTTCTTGCTGAGGGTAAACTGGAGATTGTTCTCAGTTCTCTGACTTGGCTCAGGAATGGGTCAATGAGTCCCACCGATAACTCAAATCCACGACTTATTCTTCAATCCATTAAAGAAACATCATAGGAAGACTCAAATCAGTCCCCAGAATCCTTCCTCTTTAAAGTTAGCAATGCCATATAATAAAACATCACCCTATGAGAAAAACAAATCATAAAGAACCAGAGGATTTTTCAGTCTTTGTTCACCAGAAAGAGAAACAATCTTGAGGAACATCTTAGAAATCAATTTAAAGCACTTAGCTAATTACTTGTGCCCTAACAATTGATGTTTTAAGCAAGTTCTTCATATCTCTCCACTTTAGAGAAGTGTTTCTAATTATCACACCAGGTATATTTTCAGGTACAACAATTAATTATCATTCATATTAAACCCTTTCAGCCTTTGAAATTTAAAGTGATTAAAGTGACAAAATACTTTTGACCAAGCCTGCAATCTGATGATTCATCCAGACTGGCTGCCTTCTGAGCCCATTTGGAAACAGTCAGGTACAGTCTTATCCAGGCATTTGTATGGTTCCTCCTGGTGTTATTTTTGTGAATTCTAGTGTGGGTCCTGTCTGGGGAAGATAGGTACATACAGAGTCATGAAGCAGACCCTGGAGAAGGTTTCTGGAACTCTTCTAATTTTATTTAGGCTTTAGCATATTTTATAGCAAGGGGTTATAGGGTGTGGTAAAGGCTGATAAAGAGCGAGGGTCCATTGATTTAGCCTGGGGCCTTGTCTAATAAGGAAGTCCTGTGAGCAGGGGGATTACATGGCATGAGCAGGCTAGGGGGGAAGTGAAGCCAACATGAGAGACAAAGCAGGGTGGGGGTGTTAAGAAGGCCACTGGCAAGGTTCAAGCATGGGCTCGAGTGTCCTCAAGCCCTTAAGGGTCTCCAAGTCTGTAGGGAGATAAAGTCTCAGCCTTCAGGCTCAGGAGACAGGCATACAATGTACTTGCCCTAGCCAAACTTGAACCTTTCCCTTATCCTTGGGTCGAACTTCCTCCTGTGTCATCTCTCATTAGTGATGCATTTCTCTTCATAGTTACTATTATGCTAGTTAGTGTTTTGCTAAAAACTCATCTTCATATTCCTAAAAACCATCCCTGCCCATCAAGTTGCACTGGAAGATCATTTAAATAAGTAGGTAGAATGTCAAGGGTTATGATGGGGGAAAAGATATTTATGATATTGCTATGTACATGATTCAGCTGAAATATTGAAGATTTCAGTACCTCTAACAGCTATGACAATGCATCCATTATGATTCAGACAAAAGCTTTTTCCTTTTGTCAGCCTTATTTCAGTAAAGGAATTCATAAAACATCAATTCTTTAACAACCAACTTCTCCTAACAAATGAAGACATTTTCCCGTACTTTACAATGACATTCCACACTACCATTTTTTTTGTTTTTCTTTCTCTGATTTCTATCCCTTAGTTTCACTTTATATTTAATAATAATATGATACAGTATGTTTATCTTTACCTCACAGAAGTGAATAGGCATCCATGTAAACAATATTTAATTCTGAGCTTGCGAGACTCAGACCCTGGAACTCCATTCCACATCCCCTCAACTTTGCTATTTATTTTCTTGGGGACACTGACAGTCATAATATCTTTGTCTGCAGAGATTCCATCCTTGGATAAGTGTTGGTTCCTTCATATCTCACTTACTGCTATCATATCCTTACTTCCTCCAAACATCAGCATGTTCATATTCAATGCATTTCACACATAAGCAAAGTTTATATATTTTTCCTCAAAAAACGCTTTTGATATATTTGTTTATTCAAAAGACTCACTCTTAATTCTTATTCCTCTCATCTTACTTACAAAGCCCCTTTTCATCTGTTTTCCTGAACCACTGGCTCATTCCATTCCCTAATTACCAGTTGTGGAAATGCTAAAGCAAATATTCTCCTGGCTTCAATCAAATTCAAATACTTCCTTCTAAGTAAAATTAACTTTTCCCATCACCTGGGAGCCTTCCTGCATGTGACTTCTGAATCTTTCCCCTCCAACCCTCTCCTCACTTGAATGCTTCTTGAAGTATACTTATTTTTCAAGTGGGTATGTGATGTTTGATGTTCACCTTAAAGAATTTTTCTTGTGCTCATTTTCTCGGTGGCTAAAGAGAAAAATCACAAGAAAAAGTAGATCTTGGATCCTTTGTCCTGTCACTCTAGCTTTCTTCTCATTCCCACTTCCAGCTACGAGCTTTGGCTTCTCTGTAGAAGCATAGGTAAACACACAGTTAATTACTAACAGTAAACACAGACATGTCAGGGAGTCACTTTTTAATACTTTTTCAAAGAAAGAAGAAACTGGTTTTATAGAATGGGTATGGTTTGAAGTCCTGCTTTAAGTCTGCTGTTAATTATTTCCAAAAAAACAAAACAAAAAAGAAAAAAGTACCCCAGATTATCTTTCATGTCACTCAGTACCAAAACTACAGGAAAAAAAGTCCTGAAAATGTAAGGTAAAGGGGAAACTTTTCATTTTCTCCCTTTGAAAGGGGATGGAGGAATGGCAAGTTTCAGCAGTGGCTTCGAGTCATCTTTCACATGCAGATATTTAGTGACAAAGAAATTCATGAAATAAAAATCTAACGTGAAAGCGGAGATTTTGTACATTACGGCTAAATGATGCTGTTTGGTAAATTAGAGAAAATAAATAAAGGCAGAAAATGAAATAGTAAATGAATTTAGGGCCTGACACAGGGAGAGGATAATAATGTCAAGAGTAAGCCATACTTTAAAAGCCCAGGGTGACCCTGGGTCAGTGAAAGGGGAAGGAAGTGAGAAGGAAGTTGACAAAGGAGGAGCCCTTTTGAGGTGAAAAAGCACAAGTGTGTATACTGGCTTCTAATTATGCTTTTGTGGTGCCGGGATCGCTCGCAGAAATAGAGGAGGTCATTTCTCCCATGGTCTCCTCACACAGACAAGATAATAGTCATTAGCTGTGGGTGCTCAGGTTCTTCGCGCGGGTCTATCCTTTTGGCGTCTGCCAGTGCTCTCTGAGACATCAGCAAAGTCAACCCAGAATCTGTACGATGACTTGAAAATAGCAATATCTTCAGGGATTGTGGAGGGTGGGAAATTGGAAGAAGAGAGTCAAAATTAGCGTTAAATTTGGCTTTTTTTCCCTAGTTCAGTGTCGGAAGCAGGAATTTGAGATATTGAAGCACAGAATAATTGTTACGCCATTAATCTGTAACATATTCTCTCTGTAGTCTGGTGGCCTAAGGAAAATACCTGCCGTGTTTATATTTACATTTCAAATGGTGTAGTTTAAGGGTCACAGGAGCTCAAAGTGTCAAACCAAAACAACACGTGGACAATAACAACCTAACACCGGAAGTGGAAAAATTTGTTTCGTTTAGAATGACCCCCTACTCACCTCTTCATATTGCAACTAGAGAGTAGAATCTATACAGCTCATACGCATCACCTTTATTCAGTTGAGTAAAGGATAGCTTTGTGGAAGTCTAGAGTGCTGCATGGAGACTATAGAAGTTCTTTTGCTCCCCTTCGTATAATTTATAAGGTTTTTATTGTTGTTTTTAATGCACAAGATAATATCAGTATTTGAGAGTACCTGGACATGTATAGATTGTAATCTCCTTTACCACTTTCTAGGATGAATCCAGATCCTATATTTTTCAGGAAAATAGAGTAAAAGCGAAAGTTAAAAGGATGTGTCCAAAATATTTAGGGTGATAATCATGATATTACGAAGGCTGAATTTCAGATTATAGTAGCATAAATTGAAGCTCAGCATTTAAGTAACAAAATATAAATTTTATCCAAATTGACAGCTGAATTTTATGTTATCAAAGTATTTTTCATTTTGATTGCATTTTCAAGGACAATGCTTCAGTCAAAGACAGAGTTTGATTTTCAAGATAGCTTCAACCATCCTTTTAGTATCATGCCCCTGGAAACTAAGAAACATATTTGTATCTATTAAATAGAGAGTTAAAACTCCTATTTCAGAAGGTTGTGATGAGGTGTGAGTGGGAAAGGGAGGTGAAGTGACTGTATAAAAACAAAGAGAAAACAATCTGTAGTGTTATTATTGTTGGTGTTACATAAGTACAATAAAGACACGCATAAGAAAGTGCTACTTAAGCAGAGTATAATAAACACATAAACTGACCAAAGAAGAAGCTGATCAGCATTGAAAAAGACTGAAAAGTATTTCATGAAAATAAGACACAGTTGATAAAGAACACAAAATACATTGACATGAATTTCTGACTGTGCTGCTTGACTTAGAGCTGTTCGTATATGCAGTGGTACTTTTTATCTTAGTATTGGTAAAGTACCTTAAATTAATTGCTGCATAATTGCAGTTTAATATATTTTAAAGAAATAAAATGTAGTTGTCAAGTAAAATAAAATTTATATTTTATTTAAAGAGAGAGCAAAAAGGCATTGGATATGGAGACACTCCTTTACTATACACCTAAACTACTGGCATCTTGATAACGAATTTCTCAACCTCAAGATTTAGAGAAATCAGTATTTCTTATTTATCAATTTCTGGTTTACAGTATTTCTGGTTCTCTTTTCTGAACAACCCACGATAGTACAAGTCGTCTTTCCCTGAGTATATGAAGGCAATGAGACAAAGAATGGACAGAGAATAAGTCAAAAGGAAGGATACACCAGGGTACGCAGGGCCTTCCCTGAACAACGGTCACTTGCTAGAGCCACAGTACATGGTGGTGGGGTGGGGAATATTCTCCCAGAACACACACATGTCTGAAGAAAGGGGTAGAAAGTAAAGAATAGTTCATCAGGGCCAGGGAGTTAGCTCAGTGGTTCCGGCCCCTGTCTTGCAAGCGCAAGGGCCCGGGTTCGATTCCCCGGTAACCACATAACAATACTGGGTGTGGAGACCCACACCCAGCAGCAACCAATACCACATACCACAGTGCCGGGCGTGGTGGCTCATGCCTGTAATCCCAGCACTCGGGAGGCAGAGGCAGGAGGATTGTGATGTGAGTTTGAGGCTGAGCTCAGGGCCAGCCTGAACCGCAAAAAGCGAGACCCTGTCTCAAAAAACCTAAAAAAAAAAAAAAAGAATAGTTCATCAGCCTAAATAGCTCTTAGCTATGTCATAAAGAATTAATAGATAAACTTCAAATTTTTTATAAATTGCTTAATAAATATAGTAGAAGGAGGCAGACAGAATATATGAAGTAAATGAGGAATTATTACAGAGAAATTGAACAACATTTTTGAAAGTGAAACATGTAGAAGATATGGAAATGAAACTATATATTGTTACCATTTAGTATGACTTGATCAGTAGGAAGGGAGATGGAGGCCCAGTTACGGAATTAGAGATGTGTGTTGATCTCGCTGATAGCAGGCTCTATGGCTGCTTCTGTCAGAGTTTCTCAGGCTGATGGACCACTCCTTGTTGTTATATCCAAAGGCTTCCACCTCTTAGTACCATCACCTTATATCTTAGACTGTCTTAGCACATGGATTTTAGAAGGACACCAACATTCACCGAATCACCTGGACTGAAGGTGATTTTTCACACACACACACACACACACACACACACACACACACACACACACACCCTAGCCAGTCTTTTCCCACTGCTGCTGCTCATCATTGGTGAAATCCTTCGGAAAAGGAAAAAGAATTTGCAAATTAATGCAATCTTATAGAAGTGTCTGTAGGGTTAATGTGCTTGTTCTCCAACTGACTAGTCCACAAACAGTCATTGTACATTGTTAAACTTTGGGTTGGTTTCTCTTCTTTTTGGGTTAGTATCATTTATTCATTTTCTTAAAATATAATTTAATTCATTTGGATTTCTCTGTCTCAACTTTCTTATACTCTAACAATTATATCTATGTGTATTTGGATTTATTGAATACATTAAAATAAATATACACACATAATTTTTAATACTTTAACTATTTTGTTCTCATGGCTAGGGATCAAGAGTCTCTTATAATCATTGACATTTTAGGTTTTTTTATTATTACAAAATAGGTACATATTATAGACATATCATGATCACATTCAACGTTGACAATTTGTACCAGAATATGACATGACTAAATTTTCCCGTTCCCCTACCCACCCTACAACTCCCCACCCCATATACATAAGCACAATTATTTATTTCCCATCATTACTTATCCCTCCTCCATTTCCCTTTAAATAGTTTACATTGTTCAGTATCTAGCATACATTTTAGAACTCATTTACATGTTCAGTTTCTCATATCAGAGAAAAGATACGGGATCTCCTACATTGTATAAAGCCAATTTATAAATTAAATTTATTGTTGGTGTTACATAAGTACAACAAAGACACGCATAAGAAAGTGCTACTTAAGTAGAGTTAAAATACTGACCAATTTTAAATATAACAGTTTCAAATTTAGTATTTTCAATGTTGTTTAACCACAGATATTTTCATAGTCAACAATTTTTATTCAAATGTTTGTCTTATATTTTGTATAGCTCTCTTCTCCAAATAGTAGAAAAAGTCTGTAATTTCTGTCTATTCAAAGCTATTATCCTTCACTAAAACACAACTTACAAGCCATCTTTCCCTCGTCATTGATTCCCTTCACTTTGTCTTGCTCTCTTTGCTCTTCCTCTCTTCAGTAGGTTGAGGAAGGAAAAGAACTGTTGCACCTTTGCTTATAGGTGCTTTGTATTGTTTGGCTACATATACAATAGAGTGTAAGAATACTGTAAGTGTTCATCAATATCTAAATAAATTAGTGACTGTTAGACCTGAACAGTTCTATCTCGGGAGACACGCCGCAGAGAAACACACAGCACGGTATCGATGCAAGTCGCTAGAGGTTTATTTGGGGACTGGCGCCGGGACTGTCCTTACATGCAGGGAAGGAATGGCCCCGAAGGGAAAAATAGCACAGCTTATATACGTGATTTGGTGGGCTAAGGGGTAGGTGGCCTATTTTTATTGGGCAAAAGGGTATATTTTAATAAGGAAGTTAGTCGAATTTAC
Source organism: Petromus typicus (assembly GCA_004026965.1). NCBI lineage: Eukaryota > Metazoa > Chordata > Mammalia > Rodentia > Petromuridae > Petromus > Petromus typicus. The sequence goes on along the minus strand of PVIR01016222.1, from coordinate 20,380 downwards.
CTTATACAGGAATGAAGAAGCTTTTACAGGAATGAGGAAGTTGACTCAGCTTTTGAGAAAAACTGGGGGTTGGGAAATCAAAACTCAGGCCTGCAAGTTTTTGTGGCAGGGTGAAGCCTGTGCTAAATTTTAGCTCTACATGAACAGTTTTGGAATTCCATAAAGACAGATTCTTTGCTACAAAATGAATGACTAATTTTAAACTAGAGTATAAATTTAATTGTACATTTAGAGTTAAGCTAATAAATATCTTAGACATTTTTCTGAAAACCATAATAAAGATTCTGTGATGTATGAATATCAGTGACCTTGAGTAATATTTACAACCAAGATGAAAATGAAGGCACTGAGATACAAATTTTGATCCCATTATTAAATAAAATTTATCATTTATCAAATGAGTACTTTTCTGGTGAGCTTGCAGCAATAAAATCATAAAATTTGCCTCCTCAGAAATAAAACTATTTTGTTTATAAACTGTGAAATATTAGTTTCAGCCTCATTTTCAGCATTTCTACAGATTTATATTAAATATATTTCAAATCAATTTAACTAAATTAAAAAGTACAGAACAATTTACATAATAGTATATAATACAATGAATTCATATTTCAATGGTTAATAGCAGAGTTGAGAGTAAAGATAACATAAAGAGTAGTAAAATAGTGTTTACTAACAATTGTATTTGTTCTGAACTACATAGTTAAGGCAAGTGTTTGGATTGCAATTAGTGTATCTATATTTTACACAATATTTATAGGTTACATCTCAGTGGATGAAGGTATATGAAAGAGTTAAGTTTAGTAGAGTGGTCTTTAGTCAATACATAGGACATTGGCAGGCTGCCTATTTGCTGTATGACTCAGGAGGCATTAGGATTTCGTTTTTCATATAATTGGAAATTTCAGGAGCTGGTGTTCCATCAGTAAAAAAAGGAGAGATATATACAAAGATATAGTCATAATTTTCAAAAAAATTGCTGGTGAATGCAGATTTCTAGAGAGTTTAGCAAGTTCAAATGATAGAAAATTGCAAGGGTAGGAAGATAATTACAGAAATACATAGAATCATTCAAGTATTTGTGCTTGGTTGGAGACTTTGCCAGTTTTCTATGTCACATCAACTTCCATTCTAAATTCATGGGGAAGCAATGTAAAGTAGAAAAATCACTAGCTTGCTTACTTGTTTATATCATTTTTTTAGCATTGAATACTAGAGTACTGTGTTAGTTGCTTTCCTCCTTTCTGAGCCAATGTACCCCACAAGCAAAGTTAAAGAAAGAAAGATTTATTAAATTCAGTCTGTTCAGGTTTCAGTCCACAGTTGACTGTGTCTAATGCAGGTTGGGATCATATAGGAGAATGAGTTCACATCAGGTAGAAGATAGCAAAGCAAGGAGGGGAAGACCACAGCTCTTTCTATCCTTTCTATTTTATCCAGGCAACTTAGAGTGGGTAGCACTCACACCCTTAACCCTAGTAGTGCCCTTGACACCAGCATTACTCCATTAATCAATCTAGCATCACATGTTCTAGATCCAGACACTGCCAAAAAAGCCCCACCCATTATTGACTGCATTAAGCCTTAAGGGGACATCTAGTCTCAAGCCAGACCTTCTGTCCATGGCTCCCTAAAGATCTGTGCACAACCCTTATGTAAAAGGGATTTAGTCCAACTCTAAGAGGTACTATTTCCTATAGTTTCAGCATTTCAGAGAAGTCCAAGTCCAGAGTCTTCTCTGTGACTTGAGGCAAAGTTCTAGATCCAAGCCTCAGTACAAATACAAAGAATATTAAAATAAGATAAATATTACCATTCCAAAAGGTGCAAGTACAGGAGACAAAAGAGTAGGATCAAAGTAAGTCCAAAACCAGCAGGGCAAACATTAAGTCCTTGAGTTCTTTTTTTTTTTTTTTTTTTTTTTTTTTTTTTTTTTTTTTTTTTTTTTTTTTTTTAGGTTTTTTGAGACAGGGTCTCACTTTGTGGTTCAGGCTGGCCCTGAGCTCAGCCTCAAACTCACATCACGGCAATCCTCCTGCCTCTGCCTCCCGAGTGCTGGGATTACAGGCGTGAGCCACCACTCCCGGCACTGTGGTATGTGGTACTGGTTGCTGCTGGGGTGACTGTCCACACCCAGTATTGTATGTGTATACTGGGGAATCGAACCCGGGCTCTTGCGCTTGCAAGACAGGCACCAGAACCGCTGAGCTAACTCCCCAGCCCAAGTCCTTTAGTTCTATGGGAAGCATCTGAGGTAATCTGTGGCAAGATGTAAAGTTCAAAGTGGCTCTGTCCCTGGGGCACTACCAGGGGTTGTACCTCCCATAGCTCTGCTTCCCCCTTACAGTTTCCCTCATAGGATCCATGTTCCTGACTTCACCAAACCTCTGAGGGTCCCTCTGTACTTTTGACTTCACATTCACAGTTCACACATCTCTCTCACTCATGCCTGGAATTCCACATCTTCAGAAATCTGGGTGGAAGCTCTTCTGACCCCACAGCTCCTGTGCACACACTTAAAATAGCACCATGTGGATGAAGCCACCACCATTCTGGACACAGTGCTCTGGCATTTTCTTTTCCAAGCAGTCTTTCATTTTTGGAACTCTGAGGCTGCAAAGACTGGAGTCCTGCTGGTTCTTGATGTCCTTAGGCCACTTATTTTTTCTGTTGACTTCTGAAGTACTTGACTTTTCTTACTTATCTTTTCAATAAACTATTCCCTGTTCAATCTTTGCTGGCTGGAACATCCTTCCTTCCAAATGCAAAATGGTTTAGATTGTTATTTTGGACTCATAGGTCTTAGTTCTCAATATGAATCTGGGGAAACACCTACATGTAACAACATCATGGCTTCAACACTAGACAGCCTTGAAATCTCTTCTACAAGATTAATTGGTGTGCTTCCCTTCATTTTGGTGTCAGGCAGTCTCTGGACATGAGAAAAATGGAAAAAACTTTCTGCCAAGTCCTAATACACATCATCTGGATTCCACAGCCAGTGTCAACCTTCTCAGCAGAAATTTCCCTACCCTAGAAATGTTCAGATTATCAGGCAAATCTTTCCAAGTTTGGTGAGCCTCTAAAGACCATAGCATTTTTCCCAGAAGAGAAAGGAGAGATTCAAAGAATGAGAGAAGAGCAGCATTCCAACCGTTGACTTTGAAGATGGAGAAGATCATGTTCAGGGTCGGGTGATTGGTCTCTAGGACCGAGGATGATCGCTGAGCAAGCATGAGCCATGAAACAGGGGCTTCCGTCACACAGTCACTTCAAGATGATTTCCATCATTGCAAAAAGAGCTTGGAAGGAGGATCTTCTTTCTCCAAAAGCTGCCGAAAAGGACACAGTCTTACAAACATTTTCTGTTTTGACAATACTTTGGAAAGAGGATTCAGCCCAACCTGCTGGAGTTCTGCCTTATAAGATTAATAAGTGAATAAATGAATATTTTATTGAGCCACTAAATTAGTGGTCATTTGTTACATAGTGATATTCAATTAATTGCAAACTCAGCTTTCATATTCATTTTTTTTTCTGTTTTGAGAGATCACTATTTTTCTTCACAAAATACATACCAAGAGTGTCAAGAAAGAGAATAGGTCCTATTCATTCTTTTTCCTTATTTCTCTTATTTTTGTTATTTCCTTATTTTCTCTTGTTTCATCTGTGTAGACCTTAAATTTATTTTCACCCATATCCATAGGACTTAAATATGCTGTTTTGTGGGATACTGTAGGTGCTAAACTCTTTTTCCTCCAAGTGAAACGTGAAATTTTTGGAGAAGCTTCATAGAGAAAAGAAGGTAATTAAGATCACCCTATTTTCTTGAAGCTTCTTTTGCATTTCATCAAGTTTTAAAACTCATTATGCATATGTAATAAATTTCTGTTAAACAACTCAGTTAAGCCACAATATGGTTTATATATTGTTTAATTGTCAACTTTCAACTTGCTGATTCTTTTTCACATACCTGAGTTCAAGCAGTGCTGGAAACATTTTACTTTTCCTAGTAACTTCTTCTTCTAAGCATTGTGTTTCCTTTTCCTAATATTTTCACAGGGCTTCATACAGACCTGTTAACCTGATGCACAGAAAAATATGTGTAGCAAGGTGTGTGAGTAACCAAATCTCATCTAGAAAATCACAACTGAGAGAGGTGTGTTAGTACCTTGAAAATCCTAATGCACTTTCTAATCCAGGCTCCAGCAACCCTCAGGTTTCTATGACTGCCACATTTATATTCTCTTTAGTCAGATAGATACTCTATTTTTGAAACATTTGCAGGCAAACTGGTTTTTAATTAATGAAGTAAAATATTTTTATAATATCATTCAGAAATTTTTTCTCAACTGGAGAGCTTTGTCCCTGAAACATGTAGGTAAAAAAGCATGGTATGACTAAGGCAGGATGATCTTCTGTTGAAAACATGCCAAACTCTCATGTAACTGAGTGTTGGTGATGTATCATTTGCTAACAGGTCATTACAGGTTCCCAGCACAGGGTCTTTGTCTGCAGAGGAAAAAAAAAGACTAAAATCACATTGTCTGTTGCTTATTTTAAGCTATTCCTACTGAAAGAAAAGAAAAAAGAGAATAGAAGAAAATAGAATTAAGAGAAGAGAGGCAGGGAGGGATGAGGAAGGGGTAGAGGAAGGGAGAGGAATCTGGTGTTTCATCAATATTTACAAATGATATAGTTACAGGGTGATATTACTGGGGAAATCTCAGGATTCCTTAGTCAAATTTAAGAAAATGTTTGTTTCATAGATTATGACACTAAATTTCTTTCCCTCTAGTGACAGGATAATTTGTATATCTATTTTCACTCTGTCCAAAAATGAAGCCACATGAATTCTCCGGCTACAACTTGTTCCAATATTTTAATCATTATAATTTAACCTATTTGAGTTATTAGTGTCTCAGCAACATTGAGAATTTTCATTGTCTGAGAAATCAGTTTTGTTACTGAGAAGGTTTGGATTTTTGTCACCATAAGTTTTTATAAATGTGTACTTTATTCATTTATTGCAATACCCCAAAAGATTTAAAATCCTTGTCATCTTTAAGTGTCAAAAATCACAAATTTAAAGACATATTTTTTCAATTTCCAGAAGCCATTATTGAGTTTTTGGTTTATTTGGAACAAATGACACACACATAAATACAATGAATAACTGTCCCAAGTAAACCAATAATAAAAACTTTCATTGTGACAATAGTCATTCATTGTGCATATTCATATTAAATGATTGAGATGATTATAATTATCCCCAAACTTTCCAGAATTAATCATCAGCTGGAACTGATATCTTCAAAAACCACAATTCTGGACTGTTAGATTACTGGGTTACACATACATATATATATATATATATATATATATATATATATATATATATATATATATATATATTATTCTAAAACAGAATCATACAAACATTTAACTTTTGATCTACATGACCTAGGTTATAAAATGTTTATATCACTAGCAAAGTGTTATAAAATATATATAAATATGCAAAGGGAATCTAAAAGTGCTGTGTTCTGAACTAAATATTTCCTTGAATATTCTTCCCTAGCAGCACAAGGTGGTCTCTTTGCAACTTTCCTGAGTCAGTCAGTGGTCCACAGAAGGGGTTGGTGTGGGGGTCAAGGGAGGAGAGTCAGAGGTCACTGGTCTCCTCTGTGCCCCACTGTGTAACCAGATCCTAACAGTGATAGAAAGTCTATCCGATGTGGCCTCAAAAACAGAGAGTGAGCACAAGCCGAAGAGCACAGTTGCTCCGCCCATTGATATGTGAGAAGGCAAAATTTTGGTAACAAAGGTTTTACATTACAGTACACTTCTAGGACTTTGCCTTTCTGCAGAAATTACAAAATACATTTAAAAGTATTATAATTACTAATACTATTCACAACTGCATCTTATGTATTACCGGAACCCATATTCTAAAATAGTATTACACAGCTACATTCATTCACATCCACTGCATTACTACAGTAGTACATTAGTTTACAAAATTTAATTTGTTTTACAAATTGGGGAAGATGGTTGTCTTTGTGTTTGTGTGGGGAAGATGGTCGTGGTAATGTTGTTACCCAGCATGATTTTGTCAAACATTTTTGGTGTTCATTTTGTAAACATTAGCATTCATGAACTGAGGTATTACTGTATTGATATTTATCAATAATATATTCATTAATTACCAGAGTGTAGTTTGAATGACTGATTTGGAGGTATCTTTAGTGCTTAAACAAAGATAAACGTCATGAGAAATTTATGTCTGAAATAATCTTTTGTAAGAGATGTCCCCTAACTGTCTATAATAGTTTAAAACAGAGACACATAAGCCTGTAATCACATTGACAGTGATGTTGAGAGAGTCCTATCAGTATGGATGAGAGTCCACAAATCAAGTCAGAAGGAGACACAATAATTTCCAAGAGACAGCTTCATCAAGATTGTTTCCACTTTTTTACGTACTGTCCCTGAGTTTCCACGGCAGTACTGGCAAGCCATCGATAGCAGAACCTCCTTTATTATTTTTGTCATAAATTATTATGTTTTTTTCTTGTTTCTCACCACTTAGAAAGTTATTCAGGCATTTTATGAGATAAGATTTTATGAAACTCTATACTGTACATATCATTACTACTAAATCTTATTTTACTGTCCTTCTAGAAAAGTAAAACCACAAACTGTCACTAGATTAATCAAATGACAGCAACACTCCCTATTCCAGAGAAGCTATAGTTGAGCTGAAGACGATGAAATGTCACTAAATCATAGCAGAGGTCCTGTAATGTGGACAGCAAAGCTCAACTGACTTAGAGCTGTATACTCTGATCTCATCTTCACCAGCCAGCCTGTCCATTAACACCTAGTTTTCAAGGTCAAGGAGGTAGTTAATAGTGTCAAACAGAATCTATGTTGTGTAGATGTAATTAGTCTGGTGTAAAATTACATACAAAGTAATCTGAATAGCTAGTTGGTGTCCTCAGACTTGGAAAGTAGTACTCGAAATACTCTAAGGTTTGCAGCAGTAGCTAAATTGAAATAAAATTAGATGCAAACAATAAGAATAGTTGTCTACAACTAACTAAAACTTATGAAATACTTTAGGGTAAGCACATCTATCTGTACTATCATTTCTATCTTGTGAGGTCCTAATACTGAGCCAAATACACTGTGGAACTTGCTTTGGAATTATTGATCTGCATTGCGTCAAACATGGAAGGATGGTGAGGGAGGGTTAAAAGGAATGAACAGGGCTGGGGATTTAGCTCAGTGGTCCCGCCGCCTGCCTTGCAAACTCAAGGCCCATGTTCAGTCCCTGATAACCACACACAACAATGCAGCGTGTGGTGACTCACACCCACTAGCAATCACTACCACTTACCAGTGTCAGACTTGGTAGCTCATGTCTGTAATTGCAGCACTTGGGAGGTAGAGACAGGAGGACTGCTGTGAGTTCGAGGCTCACCTAGGCTACATAGTGAGCTCAGGACCAGCCTGAACTATAAAGTGAGACCCTGTTTAAAAAAAAAAAAAGTGAACTAAAAGGAGTGAACAAATAAATACATGATTACCATAGAGCGCCGCAAACCAACAGATCAAGTTCCCTAACACTGAGGACCAAACATGGATTTCATAAAGCTCCACAAGTGATTATGAAGCACAGACAGAGCTCAAAATCTCTGAACCAATAATGTAAACATTGAAATCCCATCTTTGTGCAATTAGCAACTAAGCCACATTCCTGGTAATTTTGTCAAAGCTATTGGTAGCTATGATGAGTCATTCATTCACTCAAGAGTTCATGCATGAAATTGTAATTAAATGACTATTGCATACATTATGTTCTAGGAAATAGGAACGCAAGGATGAATTAGGCATGGTTCCAACATCCAAGAATCTCACTGTGTGTGGAAGCCAAGCACATTAAGAATTATAATGTTTTGTGATAAGTGCCACTAAGAAAAATCATGATACAAAAAGACAGAAATTCAGTGTGATAATTGCTGTACCAGAAGAGTGGAGAGAAATGATGTTTAAATGTTTTTGAGATGTTAGGGAAGAAAGAGGTGACGTAAATTCTTAAAGAATGAGTGATATATTTTAATTGAACACATAGAGGAGATGGAAAAAGATCTTCAGAAGGCACCATAGCAAACAGAAAGGCTTAGAACAATGAGGGTTTGATACCAATGAAGAGCGCGGTTATTTAAAATTATAGAAGATAGCTCTGGGAATGTAAGGCCTTGACGTCATGGTTGAGAAAGTTAACTTCGTGGCTGCTACAGCGATCGCAATGTGATTTTACAAATGCATAAATAACAGAAAAGGAGTGAAAAAGAAAATAAATAGATGCAAAGAAGGTGAGAATGACCCTAAAATCTGTCAGTTTTGCAATTAACTTTAGGAAATAATATGGCTTTTATTTAGTACAATTTTTTGAAAACTGAAAAGTCATTTTAGAGCCAGAATAAGAAAAAGTACAATAAAAATAAGATAGAAGTCTGATAAATAGAATAGATTTAGTTTTCTGCAGATTGTGACATGTCTTTCTGGTTCTCTTCTGTCTACAGGCGAGCAAAAACTTCATCAGGGTTTTGGGAATCACTTGGGGGACTTGGAAATGAAATCTGGGACAAAATTTGATTTTATTTTTATCAAATCAATTCTGTCATAGTGAAAAGTGTGGTGGGGGACAGAATTACTACGTTTCTCATAAATTGTTACAATTGCATTTGGGTCAAGTTTGCTGTCCCAAAATTTCTAACTTCCGTTAGCCAGAGGGTATAATTTAAACTATCAAGTTTGGGAAGCAATTGTTTTCAATCAGGTTCATTAATTTAGCATCTTCTTCACAGTGCAAAGCTTTTTATTTCAAATCAATAACAATGTAATAGCATCATAGAAAGGTGTTTTTTGAAAAACAAAACTACCTACTGCGCAGTAGTAGGTTGCAACATTTAGTTAAATACATAGGAATATCTATATCTATCTATCTATCTATCTATAGATAGATATAGATATATAGAGATAAGTATGTATCTATATATCTATCAATATAGACATATTATATATATTTTATATATAAAAATAAAAGCAGACAATTAAAATTGACATACTTGACTTTTTTTTAAACTACAAACCAAACTAAGAGGTTATTACTCTCGTCTTTGACAAATTTAAAAATATCTTGGCAAGTTCATTTATTGGAGAACTTATTGGAGATTCACTAATTTTGCCAAAGAAAAATGAACCTCTGGCTTCAGCATAGACTTTGCTTCATCTGTAAAATTATTTTCATCAGGTCAAGTCACTTAGGGAGAGTGGATAACAAGAAATGGAAATGAACTGGTATGCTTTTGTGCCCCTTGAAGAATAGCCCAAAGTATCACGTGGTATTCATGACATATACCCACCATCAAATAGTTAATTAGACCGATTGATCCAAATATGAAGTGCTTTATATTTACCTCTCATGAAAAGTAAACACTTAATTGGAAGTGTCCACCTTTTTTATTGTGGACAATATGAAAGAACTAATACCTGAAAAAGTCAGACTGTCATTGTGCTGAAATGTGTGACTTAGTTAATTTTTTAAGAATTAATAATAAATTTTTATATATCAAACTCTCCACATATTTTAAATCTACTTCTTCTGCTAACTGATGTTAGCTTTCCTGATTTCAAAACAGTTGTTTACTCCCAAAACTGGTTGAAGTATACAATCTTAGATCATTTTTACTTACAATAAATTTGCAAACACAGAGCACAGTAAAAATGACATGAAAAATTGTAAGGGTCTCAACTCTTGATTTTCCAAAATACTTAGACTCTTCAGTGAAATATTATAAATACTTATACAATATATATTTTAAAAGTCTTAATTAATGTAGCTAATAGTTTCTGTGTCTATCTTTTCTCTTACTCATAATAATACAGACTGCACAGATTCAGGAAGACTAAACTATTATTCATGAGAATAAGAGTATTTTGTTTTATTGACTACACATAATCCTGACTAGAGAAAAGCAATATTTTTCTTTTCAGAGTTCCTCTGAATTAAGAAAAATGATTCAAATAATAATGAATTGTGATGTCCAAATCTGTAGAGGAACTGTGGATAGTGAGTTAGTTTCAAATGATTTTTAATCTTTTCAAAAAATACACTCTTAAGATATCCTTGTTTCCCTTTTCCTCTAACTTTTCTTAACACTTGTAAAATAAGTATTAAACTAATCTTCACTATTAATCTTGACAACCATAATACTTTATAATTTCTAATAACTTATTCATACATCATTTATATATTATCACATTTACAGATATGCATGCATTTTATAACATTTATTTACTTATACTTATTTAGTGTGATGCAACTGTATTATTTTGCCATTGTTTTACTGTGCCTTAGAAAAGAAACTAAAGAGCTGAATGACCGTTCTTTAAATACTAAATTGTTTATTTTAGATTCACAAAGCTTCTCTGATTTTCCTTAATTAATATGTAACTATAAAATAAACCAAATAAGTGGAAATCAATTATATCAGCAAATGATAACTAGAGTAAATTAACAAAAGCATCTTCACTCAGGCTGCTATAAGAAAATTCCAGTGCTGATGATTTAAGAAACAGACATGGCTCACACACAGGAGGCCGGAAGTTAAGAAAAAGGTTACAGATGAGTCAGTGCCTGTTACAAACTTTCTTCCAGTTGTGCATGGTTGCGGTCTTGCTGTGTTTTTATGTAGTCTGGAAAGAGGACTCCATCACTGGCTCCCCGCTTTCATCACCATAACTAATGCTTCTCCAATGGTCTCCACACTGAAGATGAAGATTTAACACATGAATTCTCTAAAAACAATTATTCAGTGAATTAAAAATATAGTTGTATAAGTTTGGTTAATGTTATAGTTTTCTTTCATTGGAAGAGGTTTGAACTACTCAAAGATAATTCAGAAATCATATAAGGATAGTTTCCCATTTCTCTTGGAAAAATACTCTCTGGCATTTTGTATATATCTAAATATAATGATTTAATATTTGCAACAGTGGAAATCTAGAGATTGAATTTTTCAGATGGATAAAATTCCTGATATAGAAAATAATGAAGAAAAACATGCATTTAAAATGTGAAGTGAATATGGAAAAAATTGAAAAGTAACATTTATAAATGTAGTCTCTTCACATGCTGGCGTTTCCTCCATGAAACACCGGTTTAGGATGTGTATCCACGCGAGATTTGATTCTTTAGTCATTACACTCAGTGACAAAAAGCAGGTTATAATATGCAGCAAAATAATCATTTTTTAAAACAGAATACTTAAAATAATAGTAGATTCGTGTTATAGGACAAGAATGTCAGTATACAAAAATTCACACCTTTTCCATCAACTCCTGCCATAGAAAACATCTCTATTTTAATCTAATTCAGAAAATGAAGTAATATGGAAAATATAGGAATGAAAGCCAGATAAAACTGAAAATAATGTATTAACAGGGAAGTTAAGGGGTCTGGAATAACTAGCAAATGTATTGAAACTGGGTTGGGAATAAATTTCATTTCAGTTGTTTTGGCTTTAAATGTGAAGCTGGGCAGAAAATAATCCATTTAAAAACATCTAAGCTAGTAAGTGATATGTTAACATGATACTATTGGGATGAAAGGTGTTTTCTTTACCAATATATCTTTGACTGAAAATATTTTTGAATATCATGAAAACATGGTTCTCCGATGATGCGAGAAATCCAAACTATTAATAACTGTGTGTACTAGCAGGAGAAGGGAAACTACACGTTTCCTAGGACATACTTGCTAAGCTGTGGTCCCATAAACCACTCTGTTGGAAATAAAAGTGAGACAGTTCATTGTCTATTTCAAAGCCCAAGTACTCTTAGGTTATTCCAACTGTGGTCATCTGGGGATAGTGAGAATTTCTTAGTGTCAGGACAAGTTCAGGATTCTTCCTGACTCCCCAGTAAAACCAATGCTTCTTCCTCATCAGATTTTAGAATGGGGTCTTCTGCATCAGACCAGACACAGGAAAGGACTTAATATTGTATTCACAGAAATCACAGTTATGGACCAGAGAAAATTATTTTAAATCATGCTTCGACTTTGGCATGGTTAGAAAAAGGCTTGATAAAATATGAACTGGCAATGTTGCTGCCACAAGCTGTTCCTGGACCCAAAGTTACCAGGAGTTACTTTTCTGTAGACAGCTAGCTGGCTCACTGCAGGGACTGTGTTTAGGGCAAAGTGAGTGAGTTTGTAATTTGGAAATATGTGTCATTAACCAGAGCAGCAGCGCACATTTTGCATAATGACCAAGTAGACCATTGTTGTGTATTAATACATTCAGGCTGAAACTTTCCAAAGAGATTTAATGAGTTTATAGTACATTGTGATGCTACTGTGTTTAACTACTATACTGGTTCACCTCAGATCTTAATTTGGTAAAATTAATCAAAGTTTAAGCCAAAAAGTCAGCAAATGTGTTAGCCCTCCATGCAGATGATATATAGTAGCTCACAACTAAATTAAGAAGTAAAATTTTAGGTCTGAAGTCTCAACAAGAAATCCAGGTGGATTAGAATAGAAAAATTCCCTTTTGGATATTGTAAAAGTGGTTATATGCAGATTATCCTAATTTCTGGAGATCTATAGGTGGTCTGATTTTGTCTCTGTTTTGCAAAGACTAGAGGACGGTCCCAGGGTGTCATAGTCTATCCAGGTCTCAGAAGTCCATGTTTTTCAGGAGAATGGTCTTTTCCTTGTAAGAAAGTGAAAATTTCTAGACGAAACTTTGAAAATTAGAGACCATAGTGGGCCAAAGCAATCATAATATGGAAGAATTATTGAGAATAGGGAAGGACAGGTTATACTCCAAGAATCAGAGCTGAAGCTAGACGTGTCAGGTTTTAAATAGGAATTTTCAGGCAATGACTTTGACAACTGCATGTATGTTTATGTGTGTGTACATGTATAAAATTGTCAGTGTTTTCAGTTACATCTTTGTCTCCCTAGAATTTCTTCCTTGTTACTTCCTGATGCTATCTACTCATTTCAAAGATATGATTAGGTATGTACATAATTTTATAAAGCAGAAGAGCTATAAGTTATCTTTAGTTCAATTTTCTACCTAAATAAGATAATACATATATAAAGAATCTTTGGGAGGAACCGTGTTTTATTCTATGAAAAGGTTTAGTGGATGTGACTTGGAGCAGGTATTTTCTTGTCATCTAGTCCAGGTACAGCCCAGTCAAGAGCAAAGCACCTCATCATTTACAAGGAAATTCTAAAGAGTTATTAATATAATAAAGAGTGTGGAAGAATGAGAGACTGGCCAGTAAGAAGAAAAAAGAACACTAGAAAGTGTAAGAAGAGCAGGTATACAGAGCAGCCACTATCTCCAAGGGTGAGACAGATCACCCAAGTAAAAGTGCTGCCTCCACCCAGATCTTAAACAGCCATAAATAACTGATGGTGAAGTTGCTACTGTGTTATGGTCACAAAACTGTGTTCTGTGAAGTACCAGAGAAGCCATAAGTGCATATTTGCCATGGATGGGAACTTGCTGGAAAGTAGTTTGAGGGCACTGCTTATGGGAAGTGTCTTATTAGCATTATTCTGATGTAAAGATGCTGTGGAAATAGAAATGCAGCAGATACGCCCTATGCACTGTAATCCACTTCCAAATCCCTTAGGGAAGTTTAGTAAGACCACACCAGAAATAGAAACCTCTTCCATTTCCAGCACCTTCTACTGATTAAATCTGATTTTGTGCCAGCTGGCAAAGGAAAAGCAAATATTTATAGAGCTTGGTTCCACTGTGGCCAAATAAGCATTTGAGAGTAGTCTTAGTACTCAGAAGCAGTAAATTAAATACTTGGTTTGTCTCATCAATAAGAATTCCTGAACCATAACTCACCATCCAGTAACTTTTCTTTTTATATGGTTGACTACTCTCTTTACTTCTGTTTTCTTTGCTCTATGTTCTAAATCTTATACTCCATTGAGCCCATGGTTCTAGAATTGAATATAATTTGATAGCATGTGTAATAATTTAATGTGCCTATTGTTTGGCTTTTCCATAATCTTAGGTTCTACAAATATTATCCTCCACCTTTGAAATGCTTCTAACTATTACAGATACCTCATCCTCATCATTTCTTCAAAATTTAATCTTTAAGAGAGAACACGAACACCTGAGGTCAATTCTGTTTAGGTAAAAGTTGCAAGAGATGAGCAGTTTCATAAACAATTAAATGAATTATAAATTGGCTTCTTTTATATCAGATTTTTAGACCTGGTACAATCCCTTTGAGTTAAAAGGAGAAAGTAGTTACTGTACCCACAAAACCATGGAAGGACATTATATGAAATGTGATTGTGATAAAAATTGTATTTCTTCCACATGATGTGTCAGATCCTAGTGGACCATGCAGGTTTGGTGGGGGTCCGATATACCCCAAAGACAGGTAGTTTCTCAGTATCCAGAAGAAGAATGGAGTGGCATCTAATCTTATAAAATATCTGTGTTCTCATGGCCTATACCTTCCAATGTCAGTTTCATGATACACGACAGTGTGCCCTAAAGAATATAAATCTTTCAGGGGCCGGGGATTTAACTTAGTGGTTCCAGCGCCTGTCATGCAAGCACAAGGACCTGGGTTCAATCCCCAGTAACCACATAACAATACTGGGCGTGGACAGTCACCCCAGCAGCAACCAGTACCACATACCACGGTGCCAGGCATGGTGGCTCACGCCTGTAATCCCAGCACTCGGGAGGCAGAGGCAGGAGGATTGCTGTAATGTGAGTTTGAGGCTGAGCTTAGAGCCAGCCTAAACCACAAAAGCGAGACCCTGTCTCAAAAAAAAAAAAAAAAAAAGAAAAGAAATATAAATCTTTCTTATTCTTGTTTGTATGGAATTTTGGACTTTCAATCCCAAGAATTGAAGGTTAGATGCAAATTTCTCAAGCTCTTATCATTGCTGCTAAATTAGAAATATTGTGTTTAAAAATATTCAATTGTATGGAAAGGTGTGTTCATGATCACTTGATTTGTACAAAGAATTGAAGAACATGAAAAAAGATTGAGATCCACTTTTAACTTGAATTAAATGCTTTCCTAAATTGCATATTTAAAATCTCACATGCTCATCAGCATATAAGAGCATTTTAGTTAAAAATAAATATGGACTTAAGATATAATACATTAAAATAAGAAGAAATATCAAGAGTATAAGCAAAAGTGATTCAGTTTTATTGAGAATATTCTTGCCTACTTTCTGCTTTGATTAACATTTAATATTGCAGAAAGTTCAAGCCATGGTAGCTGATGTCAGATTTGACTCTTAGAGGTCAAACACTGAACAGAGAGAGAGAGAGATAGAAATGTAAGCACCATAAATGGGCCCCAGGGGAAGAAATTCTCTGCTCTCAATTACTCTCATTTCATTTGTAGCATGTTGTGGTGCATGACACAGGCCATGTGTATTCTTAGAAACAGTGCAAATCTTTAAAACCAATGGCTCCTCCACAATTTATAAGCTAAACTTTCCCTAGTTGAATTTAAAGCTGAAAAACTAATTGCATATTACATACATCTTGTGTAACATATTTTCTCTACCTAGAGTTAGTTCTAAACAAAAAAAAAGAGAAAAAAACACTCTGGGAATTTCAAATAAATTTGAGATTTATTTTCAGTTCTCTGGAGGAGTTAAATAATTGAATAGAAAGTAAAACCTAACATTACAAAGATCATAATCCAGAACTTTAAGTATCTCAGTAGTTTAGGATGGATGTCACATTTATCTATAGTTCTATGTGGTCTTACATAATGTGGGAATAAAGAAGATAATTCTCTAAAAGACATTTTAGAAAGTTTTTCTTTGAATGGGTGAGTTATCTACTGTAACCTACATAAATATATTTCTTCAAAACAGCTGGTTAGTAATCATGGTGAGATGTCACCTAAGAACTTCATAATTGTGTCCATGCAGGGTTCCATAATCACAAAATTCTGCTATATTTTCTTTGGTTTTTTTTTTAATAAATAGTTGCTATTTCTTCTGATAATTTGTAGTTTTCTTTGTAATATGGAGCTCTTATCTTTGTATCATCACTTGTCCCTATTTATATTTCAGTGTTAAATAATTAAAAAGTCTTAATCCACTCATTTATAGACAGAAATAATAAGTACTAAGATTTAAATTCAGAATAGTTATTTACTTGTGTTTTCAACTGGTGTGTATGAAATATCTTTGATGTATTAGCCACCCTTATAAATGCTAAATTATTCTAAGTGAGCAAAACAAACAAAAATCCTTTCATTATTCTTAATAAAAACACACTGTAGTGTAATGGGAGTAATTTTGAATGCGTTATTTTTTTCTCACAATCAGTTAACAATAATTGCTTAATGTCTATTATAAATTCTAGATATTTAATTTTTTATAAATTTAACACTTAAATTGACAATGTGCTTTAATGAGCAGTGAAGAGAGTCAGTTTGTAGTAATAATAATACCTAAAACAGGAAACTTTCAGACTGAATGGAATAATTTGGTTTCTTCATGGGAGTTAACTGGATACACGTTGCTAACTGCCAGATATATTTGGTGACTCCATTAAAAAAACTCATTCATTACATTTCTTCTTACACTGACATTGATATTATTTTTCCCAGTCGAAATATTCAAGGTGACTCAGTAAATTATCCAGAATATACTCAGGCACTTCTTATATTTAAAAGAAAAAGATAAAATCAGAGAGAGAGAGAGACAGACAGACAGACAGAGAGAGAGAGAGAGAGAGGGAGACAGAGAGACAGAGAGAGAATTTTAGGAAGAAGTCTTGGGTGCTTATAGGCATTCCACAGTCAATGTACAACTCTCTGATTCCAACATGTGAAACGTGCTTGCCCTGCCTTGAACTGACTAATGTGTACAAAAAGCTTCAGTATTTGAATAATCACCAGTGCATGAAAGGTCAGTGGGGATCTCCTTATTCATAGGCCCAGCTTATCTCTCCATCTCTCTCTCTCTCTCTTTCTCTCTCTCTCTCCCTCTCTCTCTCTCTCTGGGCATGTACATGGTGCGATAGATTTCAAATTTTATATACCACATCATAAATCTCACTGCTCTTCTTTTGGCCTAGTATCAAGCAGCCAGACAGCCCTAAAGGTAAAGATAAACCTCTCCACCCCAGTTGTAAATCAGCTCTGTGTCTTAACATCTGAGTTAATCATGTCCACATCTGTCAGTCATTGAATCTCCCTTTCACCTAGAAAATGGGGTCAGACTATAGGCCCCAAACCCATATCCGGAATGGATTGAATCCCTATGTGAAATGGTGAGTCACTACTCCCGGGGTGCTTCTGTGTGGATCAACTTATGTCAACTGGAAAAAAATCATTGTTGATTGATTCCCTCCTATCTCAATCATTAATCATCTCCCATAGGAGATGTGAACTATGTGATCATAGTTTTGTGAACAGATTGAAAGTCTTCACATTTTACTCTTTCTCTGTGGAAATGACCTTACTCAAATTGTGTGTGGAGGGTGGAGCACAGTGGTAAAGGGACTGAACAAAGGCATCAACACTGAGGACTTCCTCAGGCTCATTTCCTTTTTGTCTCTATTTTTCTCTCCCTTCTTTCTCTCTCTCTCTCTCTCTCTCTCTCTCTCTCTCTCTCTTTCTCTCTCTCTCTCTCTCCCTCCCTCTCTCTCTCTCTCTTTTTTCTTTCCTTCCAGAATTTCACTGACTTACTAAATCCCCCAAGCCTGGCTCTAGCTTTCAATTCTCTTACCTCAGCCTCCCAACTGCCAGAGTGCCGAGTGCCCACACAGGCAGGTGCCGTAACAGGTGGCTTCCAGTACTAGTAACCTTGGTATCATTATTTCTTTCACTTAAAAGTAATGTCCTGGGCTGGGGATTTAGCTCAGTGGTTTCAGTGCCTGTCTTGCAAGTGCAAGGGCCCAGGTTCGATTCCTGGTAACCATAAACCACACTGGGTGTGGAGACTCACGCCCATCAGAAATCAGTACCACATACCACAGTGTCAGGCATGTGGGCTCATGCCTGTGATCCCAGCACTCAGGAAGCAGAGGCAGGAAGATTGCTATGATGTGAGTTTGAGGCTAAGCTCAGGGCCAGACTAAACTACAAAGCGAGACCCTGTCCAAAAAAAAAAATAAATAAATAAAAAAGTAACCTCCTAATGAGATGCGTCCTGATATCCCTTAAGAACTCTAATTCCTTCCAGCTCAGTGACTACATCCCCATCTTCTAGTGTACTTTCCTCCTATGGACTTCTGATAATATAAACTATACACTATTTTATTTAATTATTATACTCAATGTCAGTTTAATTGAAGGAGAGCTTTAAGAGATGTTTTTCTGATTGTTCTGTCTCTGAATTGATGATTTCTACATACAGTAGATAGTGAAAAATAATTTTTTCACTGAAGAAAATAAATCATCTTTGAATAGTGACCCAAGTTATACTTAAAATCACACATATGATCGATCATCCTTCAATTTGATTCTGTTAGAATTCAGTTTTAAAACATAAATTTATTTGAATCTGTGATTATGTCACTTGTATCTTATTATAGCTAGCAGAACGATTATAAGATACTACATATGTCATTCTAAATTTTACTTTTGAAATTATATTTTCACTCACACTGTTTTTCACTAAAACTTTGGCAGTGGTTCTCAGGAGCTTTGCTTGCCTCATATGCCATAATGACTTTACAGACTAACGTTTTTACAGGATATATGTTCTACATCCTTCCAACATGCAATATTACCTGTCTGTTCACTTTTTTAAAAAACATAAAAAAACTCTTTACAAATTATTCAGCTGTTCCATATTTAGCTGAGAACTATATATTTTTTTCCACAATGACTTTTAACACTGTGCTTATACTAGCATATCACTGACTATTTGATCTACATATTTCTCTTGAAAAGCTCCCTATCACATTGTTAAAAAATGACAGGTGTGTCCTATCACAGGCCGAGGTTTCCTCCTCGGTGCTTTATCCCTCAGATAACTACCTGGCTCATTTCCTTACCCTACAAGTCTTTGCCCAAAGTTACTTCCACAAGGAGGCTTTTTCTGTCAATCCTACTTAAAAATCTACATACTATCTAAAGCAAGATTGTAGATATAATCGTGTTTTGAAAAAAGTACTTATCTAAATGTGACTTTTTATGCTTCAATTTAACTCGCAACTTGATTGGCTTGGGAACGACTGGAGTACTAGTACAGGACAATTCTGGGTGTGTCTGGGTAAGTCATTGACACGTGATCAACTTGGCCCACCCATCTGGCCCCTGGCCTCTTGCTTTCTGGAGCTATTCCCCTGTTTTCTTTGTGGTCAGGATGTGCTAAGCATCATTAATTCTCCATGCCCTGCTGCCTGGAAGCCATCTTGCCATTGAATGAAGCTTCAACCAATATTAAGCTTTTTCCTCTTTGAATTGTAAATGTCACAAATTTTGTCCCAGTAAGGAAAAAAGACTAATACATTACTCATTGATTATATATATTTTTCTCTTGAGATCATCAACTCTTTGATACCACATCTATATGTTGGCTTGCATGGCTTTTTATTTGTTTGCTTTACTTATTTTATATATAGTTTATTTTTTTCAGTATAATATATATAGTCTCTAGATAACTGAAGTAATAATTCTAAAAGAAACATTAATTTAAGAAGAATTGGGTATGCCATTCTTCCCTTATTTTTTGAATAGAAAATGTAGATGCTCCTCCTAGATCTTCATAGAAAGTGAGCAGACAGGTAATTACAACAAAATATGGTTAGGCGATGATACAATCATATTATACTTTCAACTTTCCCCAAAGTACTCACTTGACATTTTTATTTCTGAGCTAAAGGACAAAAAAAGTAAATATAACAGTTTTTGTACAGTGCACTGCATTATGTAGAGTAAAAAATATACACAGCTATGACTCTATCTCTGGTAATATTTGCAGGTAATATGCATTCTTTTCAATGCATCCTGATGTACCAAGAATATACTGATACCTATAGTTGTTTGGGGGATGTCTCTTCATAGTTTTATTTTATTATAAAAGAAAAGACCATGCAAAAAGATTCCTCTTTTAAAATTATAGGTCTATTGCACTGATTAAAGGAATTTTTAATGTCAACATTATTTTATTAGTGGAAAGAAATAGTCTGGTCAATCTTTTAAAAATATTTTGAAAAGAGTTGCCAGTCTTTTTAAAATTTAGATTTGCGGCGTCACTGAATCTGCGCCAGGTTTGGAGTTTGCTTGTCTCCAGGCCCACGCCGGAGGAGCGCCCAGGGACTGA
>PVIR01016221.1:25161-37046 GCA_004026965.1 Petromus typicus | reverse complement strand
AAAAAACTCTATGCATTTAATAATTCATTCATTTGTACTAGTCCTTAATAGTTAATCTTCATATCCACATCGTTATTCCATCAACAATCATCTCAGACACACCTTCTGACAAGACTGACTTGAAACATTACGACAGGAAACTATGCCTTCAGGAGCAGGTTTATTGTGTTTGAGATGATACATCAGCGCTCTCTGAGCTACAAAGGGTAAAAGGAAATCCTCTCATTACAAACTGACAAAGGTAAAACATTTTCACAACAGCATGAACCACATACTCAGAAATAGATCTGGGTTTAATACAAATGACATAATTCCTAGTCATCTACAGCTACTTTTATAACTTCATACAGATAATGAATTAGGCTAAAATGCACTATAATATTTGGTAGACTTCAGGACCAGTATCCTTAGTACATCACAAAATACATTTTGATATCCCAAAGAAGCAAGACTTGCAAGTAGGCGTTTTAAACATAACTAATCTACAGCTACAAAGTTCTACTCTTGATAGCATTTACCTTTTTGGGGAGTCTCCCAGTCTCCAAAGGATAAAGGCAGAGAGTAGAATCAGTATAACATATACACAGAAGTCCGTATTGTAAAGGCTATAAAGATTTGCAGCACAGTGAGAAGACGCCTCCTGCCCCTTCACACTGCATACACATTGTGTGAATTATGTTGCGTATCTCTTGGTCCACTGTCTGGCTATCCTGTCATGTTCTGCTCTGTTGGTCAAATACTGAGTGGCTATGCTTCCAACCAGAGGATCCGCTGGAAAAATGGAAACATTAAAAGATATTATGTGGTGTTGTAAATGTACAGTTAAATATTCTGTTAAACACTTATATTTCAGAAGTATCCAGTATACAATGATTTGACATTGAAAAGAAAAATGTTTAAGGTAGAATGACTAGCTATATATTTTAAAATACAAATACAGCCTCTCTCACTAGGAAAAGGATAAGTTAATGGGTCTAAATTTTATAAAAGATACATGTCTTTAATATGTAAAAGTTATAGTCTTGGCATTTCACTCAATAGTGAAAGTACAATGGATGGTTTTATCTCTGGCTTGTTATGAATATTAAAAAACAATTCTTGTATACAATTTTAATCTTACAAACAATGCTATTCAGAATGAAGTGTTTCTTTCATTCTATAAACAGTAGTGACTAATCACCATCCATACCTTCATTAGAAACTTATTTGCTATTTCATTTTAAGTAGAATTTTAAAATAAAAACTGATTCTAAGATGTGAACTTTTATTCTGCATTCATTTAAAAAATATATACACATATATATTTGAGGTGTTCTAAACAGCCAATAAAACACTCCAACTACTCAGAATTTTCTGTCAAATAATTGTTACTTGTTTACCACAGTTTTCAAAGATTTTATATGCATTAAGAACATTATCATTATGAAAATGTATTTTTCCTAGTACTTTGCTTTTTCCCTTAATATATCTTAAAGATCTTTTCCTGTCATTTCATACAGAACTGAGCCATTCACTGTGTTTAAGAATCAGTTATTCGAGCAACTGCTTGTACGTATCTATACCAGGTGTATCAACTGTATATACACAACGCCCAAGGTTATCAGTGACAGATTCAGTGCTAAGAACTAAGTATCAAATATTTAAGAAAAGCAAGCCAATTTCTTTAAAAATATCCCATAGTGAAATAATACATGGATCTCTGGTTCTAAACATCATTTTATCAAGTCACCTATTCAGATTACACTTTCTCTGTGGTAGTTAGACAGTTCAACTCTCTCATTAGCTATTGCTTTAATATCCATTAGTGCTACATTCAATACAATAACATTTAATCCAAAAGTCAGGGAGAAGCTTTTCCTACTGACTGGCTGCCCTACAGCATGCATGAGGAGAGAGGAGGCACCAGTGTCAAAGACACTGCTTAAGTTATTGATAGAATCTAGCTATATAACTACACAATTCAGAAAAAGGGAACAATCTGAATAAAAGTGAGAAATCAGTTATAGAGGGTGTATCATTAAGGAAATGAAGTTATTAGAAATTTCTGGCCTAGGATAATTAAAATGGCATTGATAAATGCCTCACCAATTGTTTTACGGTGATTTTTCTATCAACAGTATTTTTTTCTCATCAACATTTAAGCTTAATCAAGTAAATGCACAGGTTTCTGTAGCCTTATTGTGTATGTTTATAAAGACTTGCTTACCAGGGTTGCAGTCTGTCAAAAGGGAACAAATAGACAGCAAAACTTTTGAAATAGTCAAAGCAGGACTCCAGTTGTCTTTAAGGATGTCCAGACAGATGACTCCCTGACTGTTGATGTTGCAGTGATAGATTCTGGTACGGAAAGTAACCTAAGTCACATTGCAAAGAAAAAAAATATTATTAAAAATACTAAGAATGTTTTACTACCTACTAAAACTCACCTGTCAAACATCACAGGTGGTATTTAATTTCTTAGTGCCTCATTTTTGGGACACCCCTAACAACCACAATACAAAGTTTTCTTTTTAAGCTTCTGTTCCTGGAATTTTCCTAGGTAATATCTATGAATTTCTTTCTTTTCTTTTTTTATGGTACTGAGAACCAAACTTCACCCTGTGCTTCCAAGGTAGGTATGGTACCATTTGAGCTAAATCCCAGCAACATCTATAATTTCATGAAAACTTTCAACAAATTACAATCCTTAGCATAAATAGGTTAAGAGTAACTAATTTAATCAATGCTAACCTGAGTTTACATTTAATGGAAAATTTAAATGATTTCATCTGACACAGTTAAAAGAAAAGTTTGCTTTCTCAAGGTATAAAAAGAACTGTACTGGTTTTACAACAAAGTGAGGAACTGATTAAATCTCAATGAACAATACAGAAATTCTATGCACATGTGTGCATATGTACACTACTCCTGTGTGTACTCATGTATCTACCACAGTATTTCTACACATACATACAGAAAACAAAAAGTGAGGAAGAGCAGATATGTTTTGGTGCCAAAGTAAGAGAACTGAGGAAGATTTCATTAACAAACAAGTTACATTAGTTTGGAATAGAAGAGTCAGTATAATCTCAGCTAACACACTGCCACACATCAGAGAGTAATGGAAAAATGAGAGGAAAGTTGGTAAAATCACAAGCACTACTCGCATTTCTATTACTTTCATTTCCAAGTTGGTTCACTGCTTTGCTAGAATAACATATTAAAGTTTTAAATGACTAGTAGATAAAAGAAATGGATATATCCCTGACATGTAAGAAAAGATTTATCACATAATTAATACTGACAAGTTTCAAAATAGTAACTGGTAATTAATTCATAAGGTGGAATCTTGGAAATAAACATTTAAGCTTCTCAACATTGTCCTTCTGAAAGGAATGGAGGCAGAAAAGAAAGACAGACAATCACACGCTCCAACAATCACTGGTTAGCTGGAGGGAGGGTTTCATACCCCTCTGGAACTCCTCTAATATAGTTCATACTATGATCAACACAAGGACTACTTCTATTTGACTTATTCAGCAGGTAGATTCTATAGACCTGGAAACAATTTAAAACATACTAATATACTAATTTCAACATCTCCGATTCCAATGGGACTATACAGTAAAGCAATAAAAAAACTGATAGCCTTTAATAGGAATATCATCAGGTAATAAAAATGCTGGCATTTACAATTTAAGGTAAATACCACTAGGTGGGACTACTGCTGCTGCTGTTTTCCTAAGAAATGTTCTTAAAAAATATACATACATACATATTAACATACATATAGATGCATTAAATTACTACATAAATGACAATTAAGGTACATATGATAAAAAGAAAAACATTCCATCATTGTTAAGGGCTACATATCTGGTAACACACTTTTTCCTGGCATACTGAATGTCTCTAAGGGGGGACTGTGATGCTCAAGTTACTGGCTGATGTGCCTACTTTACAGTAAGAAAGCAGAAGAGGAAGCCAGTCAAGGAACTATTATGCTTAAACTTTGCAAAATAAATGACAGCCATTACAAGGCACAACTCAACCCTTCCCACTTCTTCGTTATTTATTTATTTACGTTATTTGAAACAGCGTCTTGCTTTGTAGTTCAGGCTGGTTCTGAACTCAGCCTCAAACTCACAGTAATCCTCTTGCCTCTGCCTACCCAGTGCTGGGGTTATAGGCTGGAGCCACTACATCTGGCACTGTGGTATGTGGTTACCAGGGATCAAACCTAGGACCAAGTGCCAGACCACAGAACTAAATCTCTGGCCCTTCTCACTTCTTATTTGAAACAAACTAAAAGTCAACGGGTTACCTGACAACCAACATTATACCCCAAAAGGACACAAAATGATTTTACTAAATATGATTTATCTTCATTCTTTGCTGTTTTTTCTAGTTTCAGCTTCTCTGTAAAGGTGAAATTTACATTAAACCATTTCTTCTGGAAGTTGCCAAACAAGTTTAATTTCTACCCAACCTCCTTAAGGAACACTCATAGGAAACTACCCTTTGTATCTTAAGTTCAAAATCTGTTTTCTTAATGTAGAAAATACAGCTTTATTTAAAATTAACAATCCCTCTGATGAATGTGAAGTTCTGTTCAAGGTAGGTATTAATTACTTTTGGTTTTAAAAGCTGTGGTACTATAACACTTGCTCTATTCAACTTACGAATAACAACTATGAAATAAACATGACTACATTAATATGCATTTATACTCCAAAATAAATGATTCTTCAGGAAGGAGAAATGTTAAAGTAGATACTTCTAGGTTCTTACCTTTGGTGGCTTAAATGGATAATCTGATGAAAATGTGATATCCAGAAAAAACACACCACCTTCATATACAGAACCTGGTGGCCCAAGTATAGTTGATCTCCATTCATAAATGTTATCTCCTTTAGGCCCAGCACTATTCAAAAGAAATTAAAAATCAGTATGTACATCTATAAGCAATGCATATCAACACCTCAGAGACTAATAAAGTATTCAAATTAAATTAGCAACCTAGAACAATGATGGTAAGTATAGAAGAAATAAGTACCAATACATTTATGTAAAATTTGTTTGTAAATAAAGCTTACAGAAAAACTGCAAAAGCATAAAGAACAACTGTGCAACTACCCATTATCATCTCCTTCCATCAACATTTTGTTCTACTGCCTCTTTTATTTCCAAAGACAAACATACTTGCACTTATTTTTAAGCCATTTGAGAAGAATCTGCATATATCATGGCACTCTCCACATAAATATTTCAGTGCGCATTTCCTAAAAAGTCTCCTGTGAACCTCAGAAGTTACAACTACAGTAACTACATCAACACAACAATGTACATTCTACATTATAAAACTGTAGTACCCTTTAATAAACACAGTCTTCTCCAGATACAAGATCCAACCTTAGTATCAAGTGTGTCCTGTCTGGGTCATTAGCCTCCTTTAACAAAAATCCTTTTAACGTTTGAATTAATACTTTTATAGAACAACATCCTTCCAAAAGCATACTCTGAGCTTATCTGGTGCTTGCTCATGATTAGACTCAGGTGTATATTCTTGCCCAGAGCAAGACATCCAGAGGTGTACGGTGTCTGCCTGTTCCTCACTGGTGACTTTATGCACCAGACAAGGTGCTGTGTAATTTTCCTACTACTTAGGTACTAACTTTTCCCTATAAACAATAAACAATCTTAGGATAAATACTTTAAGATCAGGTAAATATTCTATTCCTCATCAAAATTTCTCCTTGTTTCAGCATGTGATTCTCTGAACCTTACTATGATCATAGCATGATCATGATATTTTTTGGGGGGACAGAGTCTCACTTTGTAGTTCAGGCTGGCCCTGAGCTCAGCCTCAAACTCACATCACAGCAATCCTCCTACCTTTGCCTCCCAAGTGCTGGGATTACAGGCGTGAGCCACCACGCCTGGCACTGTGGTAGTGTGGTACTGATTGCTGCTGGGCGTGAATCTCCATATCCAGTATTGTATGTGGTTACTGAGGATCAAGCCCTCGTGCTTGCAAAACAAGCACCGGAACCACTGAGTTAAATCCCTGGCCCCAATCATATTTCTTAAACTTCAGTACTTGCTTCATCCATATTTAACAGATACCTTTTTCAGTTCTTTCTCCTACTAATTTGTATGTATATCTCTCTGTGTGTGTATGTAAAAAGATACATGACTTGTATGGTATCATAAATTCTTACTTTTCCCAATAGTTCAGAAATTCAAAACTGCTTTTAATTATTTTGATGCTCAAATTATTTCAGGTTTGGCCAGTGGGAAAAACCTTTGAAATGGATTCTATAATTCTCATGATCGCTACCATCAACTTTTGAGCACTCCCTTCCTATTTGTTATAACGGGATACTCCAGGCATTTGGCTTGATCATTAGCGACTTCTTCTACCAGTTCTGCTGCCTTTTAGAATATCCTCAGAAACCACAATCTGAGTAGTAGGTGTTACTAAGTCACACTCTTTTTCTAATTTAATGCAATAGGCTTACCACCATATTTTCATTTATAAAATCCGAACAGGAGAGACAGTTCAAATAAAATCTAAACTGGCAATTACTTTTTGCAAAGGCAACTCTAACACTCTTTAAACCCTTTTCAAATCTATTTTACATGCTTGTTTTAATCTTTACATTATAAATTATCTTGGTTTTCTGAAGAAGTACATGCATAAGGATTTTCTTCTTTTAAAGTGTCCATCAGTTTAGAAGAGATCTGCAAGACCTATTCATTTTATTTTTTAAAAAAAATTATTGGTACATTTCAGATATACATAATAGCATTTATCATACAGAATTTGCACTTGTATATATTTTGTTTCCCGATCCTCCTTATGTACAAAAGCTTTGATTCCATTTCATTTTCTCATATTTTTTGTCCCTTCTTTCCTTTTCCCTAGGTCCCTCGGAAATGCTCCTTCCCATTTTCCAATGTTTATAGTACATTCTAGTCTTTATTTACCCTTTTTCTTTCTCTTATCAGAGACATGTGTATTTAATTAAACATATTTGATTTATTTCACTTAAGACAGTCTCAAAGCGCACTCATTTAGCTAGAAATGTCTCGAGCTCATCCTTCTTTATGGCAGGGTAATACTCTATTGTATAAAAAAGCACATCTTTATTTATAGGTTGATGGGCACTTGGGTTGTCTCTAAGACTTATGAATTTATTTATTTACTTACTTACTTATTGCAGTACTGAGAATCAAACTCATGATCTTGAGCTTACAAGGCAGGGGACAGCACCATTTAAATCTCTGGGTCTGTGTTCAAGATTTAGCTAATATAAATTGTACTGCTATAATTATGAGTGTGCATATATCATTGTGGTATAATGCTTTAAATTCTTTTGGGAAGAATTTGGGATAGTGGGTCAAACAGAATCTTCAGTTTTAGTTTTTTGAGGACTCTTCATACTGATTTTTACAGTGGGTGCACCAGTCCATAGACCTACCAACACTGCAAAAGGGGTCCTTTGTCCCGCAGATCCTCTAGCATTTGTTACTGGCTGATATAACAGCCATACTTTCTGGAGTGAAATAGCATCTCAGCACTGTTTTAATCTGCATCTCTCAAATGACCAATGATGGTGAATCTATTTGCTGTTTCTACTTCTTTGTATGAGAAGTATTTACTCAGTTAAGAAGCTCATTTTTGGATTGGGTCTTCAAGTCTCACAGTATGGTTCTTTTGAGTTCTTTCTATACTCTAGATAATATTCCTTTGCCTGAGGAATAGGTGGCAAAAAACTTTTCCATACTGTGGCTTGTCTTTTCACTCTGTTGGTAGTTTCTCATGCTGTACAAAACCTTTGTAATATGATGACATTCCAGTTGTTGAGTCTTTGTGATAGTTCCTGTGTGACTGAAGTTTTATTCGTAAGTTTTTGCCTACACTAGTATCTTTGGAAATTCTACCTATTCGAACTTTCAGCAAATTAAGTGTTTCTGTTTTAATATTTAGATCTATTTAGTGAGTGGTGAAAGATAGGGGTTTAGTTTTAATCTTTGGCAAGCAGAAAGTCAGCTTTTCTAAAAACTCACTGGAAGAAAAATAGCCTCTTAAATAAATGGTCATCAATACCTACTTTGAGAACCAATGTGCTAATAAGATGGTGTTTCTATTTAAAATGAGTATAAATTAGCAAAATCAACCCATAGTAACAATAGGATATAAGTTTAAGTACATTTTAATTCTGTAAAACATTATAAATTATAAAACTTAAGGTAAGTGACTAGCAATAATCAAATGTGTACTCATGTTTTAAAAATGATTCATTCAGAAATGAAGATACAATAAAATAGTTGTAGACTGCTTCAATAATCATCTCTAAAACAGATGTGAATACACAATAAAACATCATTATTTTGACCTACTTAGAGGAAAATATTTTTGGAAATAAGTAGCCTTCTGTAAGTGTTAAACACACACAGCAATGGGGATTAACTTTGTAAGGGCTCATTTTTTGGATCATCATTTGAGTATCAGGAGTACAGTGTAAGTTTTGGTCTAAGAGATAAAACCAAAAACCTGATTTTTAACTGTATAAGAACCAAAACTTCAACCATATTCAAACCATATTAGGTTGAGAAATGGTCACTGGTTTTCGTAATAAATTTACTGTTTCAGTAGAGGAATGGAAAAAAGCTTATTTGGAATGGGTAATTTTCCAAAAGTAATTTCGAAAGGTAATTTTTCAATTAATGACCCAAGATAATTATTGTAAAATTACATACACTGTATTATATTACAAGGTCGGAGTTAAAGAGCTCTGATAAAATGTTACAAAACTATAAATCTTACATACTAGTAATAATGATAATACTAGTCACTAATTATTTCATCCTTTGTATAAAACCAGGCACTGCTTAAAGCACCACAGTGCTTTAACTCTACTAACAAACCTTTGGAGAGAGTAATATTTCTATATTTCTCTTTTTAGATAAGAAAACCAAGGTACAGAGAGTTAAACAATCTTCCATATGTCACAGTTACAAAATTACACAATAGGTAAATTAAGTCTGTATTTTCCTCAAAGGTTTTATTGAATTCCCTCCTATTTTTTGTGCTGCTACTTCTATCTAACCTTGAATCAAATATTTCAAATCCTTCCTGTTTTTCCAAGATCAGCTACTCTCCACAGAAACCAAATTGCCTAAGAGATAATTTTTGTTTTTTAGCAAAAAAGCTATGCTTCAGATGGTTGTGCAGAAGGTAAATTGTGGATCACTGTTATGTTAATGGATCACAGAATTTTATACTAAAAAAAATGGGGTTGAACCCAAAATATGCTCTTCCTACTTAAAAAAACTAAGATATAGAGAGAACAAAAGCCCACCTTAAGTATCCTTTGCCAATTGTGGAAGAGCTAGGATTTCCATACCAAGCTTACTTTGCTTTCTTCCCATTATGCTTTTTGCCACAGGACAAAGGGTACATTAAACTGTAACACAACAAGGTATTCAATGTGACTTTTCTTGTTGTTTTGGAGTAAACTGAGCAGGATGCAGTTATTGTATTACTTAGCTCAAGAGAAGTGAAAGCTAAAGCCTCATGCTGGATTATGTCTGGAGTAAGGAGCCCCATTTCATTCTCTCAAAAGGACCACGTGGAAGCCAAGGCACAGGGAGGGCAAGAGGGACCCAAATAGAGCTATGCGATGGCAGCACATGATTGAGTACACTTCAACTCAAACAAAAAACTGTATGGGTCAGCTCCCAATGATGGTGCAGATAAGAGTAGAAAATGAGTGATACATGGTGGCAGTTTTCAGACAGATGCTTCATATCTTTTTGCTAGTTCCTGCTCTACAGATTTTCTTCTCCACAAAGACAGCACCTAAGCAACTGTCTACTCTCTCTAGCCATTCTTTTTTCCCTCTCAGGGAATCCAAGAATCCAACAATACCATTTCTCCAAACTTTAAAAAAAAAAAAACCAAATAAACAAACAAACAAAAAAACCCTCAATTTCTCTATTCCTTCCACTAACATCTCAATTATTGTTTCTTTAATATAAAAACTTCTTTAAAGTATTTTATCCACATGCTGCATCCCATTTCTATCCCTGTATTTTTACTTAAACCCATTCCAAATAAGCTTTTCTTCTATCCCTCTACTGAAACAATGACTTTATTACTAAAATCAATGACCATTACTCAATTCTAATATTGTTTGGTCCAGCAACATTTGACAGAATCGAACAGGTTCTCCCTAGTACATGTTTTCTATTTTGTTGTCAGGATAATATATTTTGTTGTTTTCCCCCAAGCTTGCTTGATACTTCTTCCATCTCTATTGCCATTTCTTATTTCTCTAACCTCCAAATACTTCTGGGTCCTCCAGATTTCAGACCTTAGAGATCTTATCCTTCTTACCTACATATATCGTTCTGTAATCTTGTGAGTTTTATTTCTTCTAAAGCACAAACACTTTAATTTCCAAATTTCTATCTACATTATACATTCCTACTATGAATTCAGAGATGAGCATCTAAATACAAATCCTTGATTTTGAAAACTAATATTTGAATCAAATAATTTTGGAAAGTACCTCAAACTTAAGATATTCCAAAACAAATTCCTAAGACAGAGTACATTGGGTTTAGGAACAACTCTGGTCAGAAACCAAACTGGACCAAAACCAAATAAAATTCAATGGTTAGGTTCTCTATTGACCTTACAGGCAAACTTGATTCAGTCCTCATCCAATCTGGATTGCAACTAGAATTGTGGAAAAAATTAAGTTCAAGAACAAAGGTAACATTGTATTTAAACTACAGTTTTTCCTATTTCAACTAGTGTTAACTCTATATTATCCAGTCCTCAAAGAAAAAGTGTAGCTCTCATCTCTGACTTCTCTCTTTCTACCCCATGTACTGCAGCAAATTCTACAAATTTTATATTTGAGTAACATCCCAAACTTACACTATTTTTGTCCAACTTCACTAGCCCAACCTTAATGGAAACTCTAGCATCTCCAGCTCATTAACTGTAAAAGTCTCTTGTATGGACATCTGACCCAATCTCCATAAAATACTATTCTATTCTCCATCACAGTAATAGCTAAAAAGTAAATGTGATTATGTAAAACAAAACAAAACAAAACAAAACCCAAAAACTTCTGAAGGATTAACTTTGTGTTTTCTGCTAAAGTCACAGTCTTATAACCTAAAACCCTAAAACTTTGGGAAATCTGCTGCTGCTGCCACAATACTCATCAGTTATTCTCTTCCTTGTATAACTGACTGAAGCAATGTTTCTCCAACACACAATGCACACATTTATACAGGACACAATGAAAGTAGTTCTATGAGGGAAATTCACAGCAGTGAATGTTGATACTAGGAAAAGAGAGCAAGCTCAGATAAACTAATGCTGAACCTCAAGGTACTAGAAAAAGTAAATCAACCCAATGCTTACACAAGGGAGGAAATTATAAGGATTAGAACAGAAAAAAAAAATCAACAAATTGAAGTGTGGGTTCTCTGAAAGAATAAACAAAATTGACACACCCTTAGTCAACCTTATCAAAGAAAAAGGAAGGAAAAGACTCAAATCTATGCAATTAGGAATGAAAAAGAAGAAATCACCACAGATCTAGCAGAATTTCAGAGGGTAATAAACACCTAGTTTAAGAATCTGTATTCCAGGGGCCGGGGAGTTAGCTCAGTGGTTCTGGCGCCTGTCTCGCAAGCGCAAGGACCCGGGTTCGATTCCCCCGTAACCACATAACAATACTGGGTGTGGAGACCCACACCCAGCAGCAACCAGTACCACATACCACAGTGCCGGGCGTGGTGGCTCACGCCTGTAATCCCAGCACTCGGGAGGCAGAGGCAGGAGGATTGTGATGTGAGTTTGAGGCTGAGCTCAGGGC
>PVIR01016221.1:0-25061 GCA_004026965.1 Petromus typicus | reverse complement strand
G
Organism: Petromus typicus; assembly: GCA_004026965.1. Lineage (NCBI taxonomy): Eukaryota > Metazoa > Chordata > Mammalia > Rodentia > Petromuridae > Petromus > Petromus typicus. Next base: position 25,060 of record PVIR01016221.1, on the reverse strand, counting down.
AAAAGAAAAAAGAATCTGTATTCCAGTAAAATGGAAAACAAAGAAAAAATGGAGAGATTCCTAGACACATAAGAACTTCCAAAGTTAAATGAAGAAATACCTTAGTATCAATATGTGAAATGAAAATGTAATTTAAAACCTACTGACAAAGAAAAATCTTCATCCTGATGGCTTTACTGCTGAATTCTAAAACATTTTTAGATAAGAACTAATGCTACTGCTTCTGAAACTCTAATGAAATTGAAAGGGAAGCAATACTTCAAATTCATTCCTAGGAGGAACCATTACCTTGATTCCAAAACCAGAGAAAGACCCAACCAAAAAGGAGAACTATAGGCTAATAACTCTAATGAACACAGATGCAAAAATCCTCCGTAAGATACTAGAAAACAGTATACAGAGTATCATCAAGAATATTATACACCCTGATCAAGTTATGATTCATCCAAAGAATGCAAGGATGGTTCAACAGACAAATAAATAAATCAGTGAGTATTAGGCATGATATTAAAAGACTCAAGGACAAAAACCATATAGTCATCTCAATAAATGCAGAAAAAGTGTTTAACAAAATTCAACACCCATTCATGATTAAAATTCTGTAGGAAATTGGAATAGATGTTCTTTATCTCAATCTGATAAAAGCTATTTATGAAAAACAAACAGCCAGCATCATAGTCAATGGTCAAAAACTGAAACTTCTTCCTAAGATCAGGACCAAGACAAGGATGTGCACTATCGCCATTCCTGTTCAGCACAGTTCTAGAAACATTAGACACAACAATTATGTAAGAGAAAGAAATAAAAGGAATAAAAATAGGAAAGGAAGAAGTTAAGACTACCATTATTTGCCGATGATTTTATATAATATATTATAGATATAGTATATATGTGTAACAGTGGGGGTGGGGACAGAGACAGAGAGACAGAGAGAGGATTCCAAATCTCAGCTAAAAAACTGCTAGTCTTAATTGGGAAATTTAGTAACATAGCTAGACTCAAGGTCAACATTCAAAAATCAAGAGTTTTTGTATGTGTGAACAAACTCACTCGGAGAGAAATTGGGGAATTAATTCCTTTCACAATAACATCCAAAAACATGAAATATCTAGGAATTAATCTAACAAATGAGATGAAAGGCTTCTGTTCTGAAAACTACACTACTATGAAAAAGGAAATCAAAGTGGATATCAGAAAATGGAAAGACCTCTTCCTCCTGGGAAGGAGTCAAAATATTGTCAAAATGGTTATATTCCCAACACAATTATATAGATTTGATGCCAGCCCAATTGAAATTCCAGTAGCATATTTCACCTAACTAGAGAACATAATCTAAAAATTCATCTGGAACCGAAAGCAATTCTACGCAACAAGATCATGGCATGGGGTATCATAATCCCAAGTTGAAAATATACTACAGAGCCTCTACCATAAAATGTGTGATACTGGCAAAGAAAAAGACCCAAGGATCAGTGGAACAACGTACAAAAATATAGAAACAATTCCAGATGTACCAGGCCACCTGTCTTTGACAAAGGACCCAAACACCTTCAGTGGAGAGGAAAGATACCTTTAATAAACAGTGCTGGAAAAATTGGATTTCAATCTGACAAAGTTTAAAGCTAGATCTATATTTTTCACCATGCACAAACTGAAATTGCATGAAGAAACTGAAATCAAAGTGTATTACAGACCTAACTCTTACAACAGAAACACCAAACCTGATGGAAAACAGGTTAGGTAGTACTCTTAGAGACAGTAGCATAAGGAAAGACTCTAGGAACAAAACCTCTACAATAGGAGAACAAGAACAAATAATCAATACCTAGGATCTCATCTTATTCAAAAGCTTCTGCAAAGCAAGAGAAACCACCAACAGAGTGAAAAGAAAACCTATAATATGGGAAAAGAATTTTTACCGGCTGCTCCTCAGAAAAAAGACTACTATCTAGAGTACATAAAGAACTTTAAAAAATTCAGCTCCTCAAATTTAAACACACAATTCAAAAATGAGCATGTGAAACGAACAAACATTTTTCAGATGAAGTAAAGGCACAAAGAAACATGAAAAAATTTCAACACTACTAGTCATTCGAGAGATGTAGAGGAAAACAACAACAACGAGATTCCATCTCACTCAATAAAGAATGGTTATCAAGAAATCAACCAACAACAAATGCTAGTGGTACTAAGGTAAAAAAAGGAACCTTTCTCCACTGTTGGTGGGAATGTAGACTGGTACGACCACTGTGGACATCAGTGTGGAGATTCCTCAAAAAACTAAGATTAGAGGTCCCATTTGACTCTGCTATTCTTCTGCTGCGCATATACAGGAAAGAATTAAAAGATGCAACATATGTGCACCCATGTTTATAGCAGCTCAGTTTGTAACAGCTAAATTTTGGCAGCAGCCCAAATGCCTATCCACTAGAGAGCAGATAAAGATGTATTTATTTTTTAATAAAGTGGAGTAATACTCAGCCAGACAGAATGATAAAGACATCTATACTTAAATACCTTGAGGACATACTCATAAGTAAAATAAATAGGACACAGATGTGTAAATACCATATTATTTTCCTAGAATGAGATATTGAAGATGTAAATAAGGTCCAGAATATATGACAAATATTGTACAATGGGGAAAAAAAATGTTTAAATGGAAAAGTGAAAGGGAGTACAGGAGAAAGTAAAAAAAAAAATAAAAAATTCTATGGTAAAAATAAAAGAATGGAAACAAGGCTTATGTATATAGAGAGTGGGAGATTGCAGGAAGGGCTGGGGAAAGGAAAAAAAAATGAGAATCAATGTGTCAAGTATAGGTACAAATTCTCAATGTTGAATGTGATTATGATGTGTATCTAAATTATACCAAAAAACTCGATAAAGGGGAAAAATAATTTATGTCAAATGATCCCTGTGCACAAATTTTTGAAACACAAAATTTAATAAAATTCAACTGAACAAAAATAAACAAACAAAAAATAAACATATTGTACATATTCACCTCACAGTCTCCAAGTACTGTATTTTCACTTTGAAAACTCTCCCTTGAAGTATTCAAATATGGTAGGCTCTCAGTGTCTTCAGTTTCAAGTCACTTTCTCAGGCCTTACTTTGCCATTCTATCTAAAACATCACATATGATTGCAACACATTTCTTAATCTCCTCTCCATTCTTTCCATATTTATCATTCTCTAACATATTACATATCTATGTTACTCTGTCTCCCCAGTAGAACACAAGCTAAATAAGGATACAAGACATTGGGAGTGGCACTATATTACAGAGTGGCCTGGTCTTTCCATGATCCAAAAGTGAGACATATTATATTCCTAGATGTGTGTGTGTGTGTGTGTCTAAGAATTTTCAGGACAGTATTACGGATTCAACCTAGGATCTTTTCACTAAGCTCTACTGCCAAGCCTTTTTACACTTTACGACAGGGCCTTACTAAGTTACTCAAGCTAGTCTCAAATTTGTGAATTTCCTTTTTCAAAATCCCAGAATGTTGGGATTTCAGGCAATGTGCCATCACGGACTTATATGAGAAATACAAATAATCTGGTGGCTACAGAAGTAGGATCTGCCCAAGGGGACAAGAAAAGGAAATCATAAAGAGTAAGCTTATTAGCAGTGGTGACAAAAATAAAGCAAAATAAGGCCCTTTTTATATTATTTTAATAAAAAGGGTTAATTTTATGTAATTAGTTTCCTTGATGCTGCGAAAGTAAAGTTCATATCATTTCTGGGTCAAATTATGAAAACACAGATACAAAATTGAAAATGTGTTTACTTTACTGTGATATACAACCCACTCAAGGAAAAAAAATATCAACCATTAATGTGCATAAACAGGGACTGATTTTTTTTGCTTAAATCTGATTTTCAAAATAAGTATTTTTATTTTACTATTTTTCCTCTTTAAATATCATGTTTTCTATAATTATTATATCAAAACAACTAATTAAAAAAGTATACGTGAAAATGTCATCTGGAAATATTCTGTTACCAGCTCTTCTGTTAACAAATGGCATCATTTCCAAAACCACCAACATGAGGACTGATAGCTTAACAAAATCCAGCTTCTCAGTGCTGGATTACTAGTTCAGCAATTACTTATATGGCGAGGGTCATGAACACTATCTTTTTGTAGCACAGAAGTGATTTCCTGAACTTTCAAATGTTTAATAGGTTCATTTTATAAACACTTTCACCCCAATTTAATACTTTTATAAACCAAAACTTGTAGCACTGTAACTAAGCCATATACAGAGGTTTATATGAAACATATGTATGCTTTTTTTTAACCCTAAGGCATAAAACTCTTAAAGTAAGCTGAACTAAATACAGAAAGAATATGTAACAGTAAGTATACTCAATATAACTATGAAGAACACTGTGTAACAGTGAGTATCTCAGCTTAGGAGTTACATTATTAAAAGAAACATAACTGCTACAATACATATCTAAAAATAAGAATTTTAGTTATACATTAAAGAATGGTTATATGACTTATTATAGAGCTGCAAATATCAACTTTTTAAAGTACTAAGTCTATTGAAAAAAAAAAAACTTGGATATTCTCTGTATTTATACCTAGGAAAACTAAGTATGTCAAAATGCCAAGTCTTTCAATAAGAACCTAGCAAATAATTTCATGCTTACCAACAAAATAATTGTAAAGTTTATGTAGAGAAAAACAAAGCCTTGAGAATGACTATCTCAAAAAAGAGAGAATCAAGTACTTAACTTCAAGACTCATTCTAAAGCTCCAGAAATCAAGACAGTATGGTACTGGTGAAAAGAGAGCCACACCAAGGGGAAAAGAGAAAGAAGACCAGAAATACTATATATAAATACAGTTCAGTAACCTCAGACAGAGTGGCAAAAGACAGCTTTTTCTATAACAATGAGGGAACTAACTGAACATCCATCTACAAACAAACAAAACTAAATACTAAACTTACACTCTTCCCCAAAATTAACTCAAAGTAACTAAATAATTAACTCAATGTGGGTCACAGATATGAGAATGGAGAACTATAAAACTCCTAGAAAATAACATAAGAGAAAACCTAGCACATGATTTTTTATAAACCGTACTAAAAAGGACAGAATGGAAAAAAAAATGGATAAGCTGTGATTTCACTAGAATTTAAACTACCCTGAAAAATACAGTGTCAAGAGGATAAGACAAAATGACTTAAATGTACAAAGAGAAGGAAGTATTTGCAACAGACACAGATGATAATGAACTGTTATCCAAAAGTCACAATAAATGAAATTCGAATTTAAAAACCAAGTAAAAGATCTGTACACTTCACCAAGAAGAAATACAGATACAGAAGCATTAGAAGATGTTCAGCCTCATGTCATTAGGAAATTGTAAATTAAAACAATGACATAACATTACACATTTATTGTATTAGGATGGTTAAAGTACAAAAACACTGACCATATTAAATACGAGTAGGATGTAAAGCAACAGCAACTATTATTAGCTGTTGGTGGTAAGAATGCAAAATGTCTAGATTTTTTTCCTTTGGTTATCATATCTTTTGAAAGACAGTTTGGCAATTTCTTATAAAATTTAACATAACTTACTCTATGAGTCATCCATAGTATTTATTGGTATTTACCAATGAACTGGAAACATGTCCAAACAAAATAATCTGCATATGGATATTTGCAGCAGTTAAACATAAGTGCTAAAATTGTAAAGTAACTAAGATATTCTTCAGTACAAACATGGATGTAAAACTTGTAAATCTGGATGAGAAATGCATTATTGCTAAAAAGAAAGTAGCTGTCAAGCCATGAAAGACATAAACCTTAAATGTGTATTACTAAATGGAAGATGCCTATCTGAAAAGGATACATATTATACAATTCCAACAACATGACATCCTGGAAGAGACAAAGCCATGAACACAGTGAAAGGATAAATGGTTGTCAGATGTCACAGATTTGAGGTTTGGAAGGGAAAAATAGAACCCAGACCATCTTTAAGACTGAGGGATATTTGTGTGGCATTATACATCTATCAAATCACATAATGTCCAGCACCAAGAGGAAAACCTAATGTAACTAGAGACAATGGATGATAATAATGATATTAGGTTTATACATTATAAAAAATGTACCACAGTGGTATGGGGCATTAGAGGGAGGAATTTTATTTGTGTGGGCCCAGACGTGCATAAGAACTCAGTATTTTCCACTCTTTGTGAACCCAAAAGGGCTTTTAAAAAGGACTTGTTAATTAAAACACACCAAACACACACACAAGATCTAGAACAACCGAATGTTCATATGTTAAAACTAGAATAAATAAGCATTTCTTTCAACTGTAGGCTTACAAAGAGAGTTTCTAACTTATCAAAGAATGTACACCAAACTCTGCCTTTTAAACCAAACATTTTGGACCTGGACATATTCTGACCACAATAAATGGTGGTAAGTGCTGGCCCACAAAAGTTATCCAAAACCATTTATAGTATCTCATAACATCAAATGAGTAAATGCATGAATTGAAAAATTTTTTTCAGTAAAATGTAGTGAAGAGCAATTTATGTTTTATCATTTTATCAGGATAAGTATTTTAAAAATACATAATCACAAGTGTGCTCAGCTTTATCAGTCTAGACCTAGTTAGTGAGGTAGAAAGGTATTCATTCAAGCCTCTGATCTTTTCCTCTTCTCTTGATCTCAACTTCATAACCAAACAAAAAGGGGCACAGGTAAGATTTGGTCACAAAGACTGAGAGCCAAAAAGAAAGATTATTTTTAGAGAATTTAAGTGCTGAAATTGAAAAATGAAGGACAAGAGGAAAAGGATTATAAGTGATGGATGAATGTGCTGTGTTCAGAAAGGCAAATAGGCACCCCATTAATCAGCCAAAAAAATGAGTGAAACAGGAATATAAGGGAAAGAAAAGTGTGAACATGGCTAGGAAAGCACATCACAGCAAGTATGAAAATGGAAAAAAGGGATTCTCCTAGGATAGCAGCATACAAGATGCAAGGCAAAGAAATTAAGGTAAGCAACCAGCCTAGGTCCAACAGTGAGCATTCCCTTAGGCGACAATGCCAAACTAGGTCGTGATATGGCTGGAAACAAAACTGGGAAGTAATTAGAAGGGGGTTTCTGTACCTGTGAGGAGACAAAAGACACTGGTCAATGCTACACTAGTGTTAAAATGTCCTAAATGCAACTAAAATGTCCTCACTGGTGACTCCTTTTGATGTTCAGGCCATTTCCAGGTATTTTTAAACTTCAGAAGATTCTGAAAAGCAGTTAGTGTATTTGCTAACCATTTAAGTCAGTGAAAATATTTAAAAAGTTACACAGACTCTAGTGTTTTAATTTTTCCTAACATCACCTAAATCCCAAAAGGACTTAAGTGCTATGTTAAAAGCAAATTTTGATAAAGTATTTCAATCTGCATATTAGTTACTTTAACAATTATTTTTGTAGGCAGAGCAGCCACCACACAGCCTAGCAATGATCAAATCCAAGCTGGCTCTCTATTTTGCTTCCCCTTGATATGTAGCACCAGTATGAATTAACCAACTGAGTTGACTGTGTACAAGACCACTACTTGGCGAGAAAAATGTTAGCCAGAAAGGTGGACCTAGTCAGCACTTTCAGAAATTCTAGTGTTTCAGTAAACACTGCCACTAGAGACAACCACAGAGAAGGTACAGGCTGGAAGTAGGACATGACCCCCCCACCCCCAAGCCCCCAAGCCCCCTGAAGCTTAAAACTCAGGCTGAGGACACACATCCTGCCCTCCACAGTGAGGAACTAGGTCCAGCTAGAGTAGCCATTCAGTCCAACAGTTCCCTGATGAATAGAGGCCAGATGGCTGACTGCCCTTCCCCAAAACCAATGTGAACAAGAAGACACCTTGGCTTGGATGGTTACATGTGTGGGGTGAATGGACAGAGGGGTCTCTGGTATAGGAAGTACACCTCACAAACCCATAGGCCCTGAAGAGAGGTGAAAAATATCATGACTTGTTAAATTCCAAGACTGGAGATCTAAGGAAGAAACCACTCAGTCAAAAATGAAAGGACATTTTTGGTCTCAATTTTTAAAAAGATTTCTCCTTCTTTCAATTGTTTCTTGGGAGCTGGAGTTTGCTTGGTGCTTAAGGCATGCCAATATCTGGTTTGTTTTTGATGGTATTGCTATTGGTTTTATTACCATAATAATTGTTGCTGTTAATTGGTTTTCTCTACACATAAATATCTGGATTCATTTTCTGTCATTAACCAACCCAGGGGCCAATTCTTGAAGAACTAACTACTGCAGTCTCCATTCTCAAATGAAGTCAAATGGTTGGATTCTGAGACAGAGGCAGGAAGTCTCTAGGTAGCCGCATCCAGAGATCATCACAGAAAAGCAGACATTAACAAAGAGGTCTCCACACTAATAGCAAAGTCATTTACTATAGTCAAGGCTCCAGCCTCAGCACAAACCAATAAACAGAAAATTAAAATATGAGAAGTTAAGGCAATAAATGCCTCTAGAAACTTCCAACTCCCTCAAGAACTGATCCAAGGAGCATTGAAAGGGAGGAAATCAAAGGCACACAAACTATTTGAAAGAATGCAGGAGCTAACAAGCAAGATCAGTAAGGAATGTGAGGTGTTCAAAGAAGATAGGACTAAATAAGTAATCAAAATACACTAATACAAAGATACTGGAACTAAAAAAAATGATACAAAACAGTAGTGACCAGCATAGAAAAAAGAACTGAGTCCATAAAAAGGCTCCAAACAAATGTAGGTGGCGAAAAATTCTAGCAGAACTATGAATAGTGTTAGAACTGAAGGACTGGGTTGTTGTCAGTGACCAATGAATGAAAAACACCTAAAAATAACAATCATGGCAAAAATGGATTAAATAGCTCCTAAAAGATTAATAGATTCTTGAATTACAAACTCAAATTTGTCCTAGGGGCTGGTTGTAACTCAAGTTGGTCAATGAAGGCTCAGCCTCCCCTATACAGCCTTCAAAGCCTCTCTCATGTACATGCCCAGATCTAGTTGTTGGCAGGATATCAGCTCAGGATTTCTCAATTCACCCCACCCCACACAGGAAAGGACGTTCCAGAGCTCTCTGAGGATTAAATCTGTATCTCTGAGACTATTTGGAATTGTAACTCAAGATTTTGTTCACATATTAAAACTAAAATTCTGGTCGTAACTCAAGTTGTTCATATGTCACCGTGGTTATAACTCACAATTGGAATGAGTGAAAAAGTGGGAAATACAAATGACATTAAAAAAAAAAAAAAACCTCTTTACTGAAATGTAGCACAAAACTTTCCAAATGTGGGTAAAGAATTTAACACACAGAAGAGTGAAGCATACTGAACCTCTAAATAGCCATGACCAGAAAAGGATATCTCCATTACATCACAGTCAAAATCCCTGAAGTCCAATACATGAAAATGATCTTAAAGTCTATGAGAGAAAAGCAGTAAATCACAATGCTACGCCCATTAGAGTTACAGATTTCTCAACATAAATCTTACTGGTTTGGAGAGCTCACAGTGTGAAGTGTTTCAAAAAAAGAAAACAACTTCCAAGACAGACTGATATAGTGGTACCTTGGGTCACCAATGTACTTTGTTCCAGTGTTTTGGAACAGATGGGCACATTTGTATTTGTGCAGGAAAGATGACCATGGTCATATTCATTACCTGAAGCAAGGTTTGCACATACAGAAAAAATTCTGCCAAATCCTTCTGTTTGCAAACCGAACTGTTCATGACCCAAAGTACTGTTGTATATCCTGCAAAATGTTCTTCCAAATTTGGAGAACTGATACTTCTGTGTTAAAAAATACCTTTAAAAACGTTGTGACAACCAAATCAGCACTCCTACAAAGTTTTAAAGATACCTTAGACAATGAAGCTAAGAATGACAAAACGCTAAAAGAAAATTAATATACCAGGCAAGGTGAGCAGTTAAGTAGGAGGGAAATCAGAAAGGTTATCAGCAACAGGAAAACAATGTAAAGACAGGAATGATAAGTCAATACCTCTCAGTAATAATTTTCACTGTGAATGGTCTCAATTCCTCAAATCAAAAAGACTGGCAAATCCATAAGGAAACAAAGTCCAACCTCCCGCTGTATGCTAAAACACATTTAATCCAAAAAGAAACTCACAGGCTAATAATCAAAGGATGGAAACAACATTTCAGACAAGGAGAACCAGAAAATAAGCAGGAGCAGCTGTTTCATATTGAGACTAAATGAACTTCAAGCCAAAACTGATCAGGAAAGGCAAAGAAAGTCACTACCTATTGATTAAAGGAAAAACTCAACCGAAAGAAGTAATGATTATACCTAACTTCATGAAACAAGTATTACTGAATATAAAAAGATCAGATAAACAAAGACAATTATAGTGGAGGAATTCAATGTATCACAAAGAGACAAATCAACATGACAAAAAAAAAATCAACAAAGAAATTTATTAGAGTTGAACAAAACCTTTGAAAAAATGGACTTTTATAATAGATATCTAAAAGATATTCCAGCAAACAAGAAAATACACATTTTTTTCAGCAGCACATGAAACACTCTACAAATAGAAAACAGTCTAGCAAATAAAGGATACTTAATACAAAAGAATAAAAATTATACCATGCATAGAATCAGATCATAGCACAATGAAACTAGCAATCAATGGCAAAGGAAATCACAGAAATTATGCAAACCCATGGAAATTGAACGATACCCTCCTGAATAATCAATGGGTTACAGAACAAATCAAGGAAGAATAATTCGGGCTGGGGATTTAGCTCAGTGGTTCCGGCGCCTGTCTTGCAAGTGCAAGGACCTGGGTTCGATCCCTGGTAACCACATACAATACTGGGCGTGCAGACTCACCCCAGCAGCAACCAGTACCACATACCACAGTGCCGGGTGTGGTGGCTCACGCCTGTAATCCCAGTACTCGAGAGGCAGAGGCAGGAGGATTGCTGTGACTGAGTTTGAGGCTGAACTCAGGGCCAGCCTGAACTACACAGCAAAACCCTGTCTCAAAAAACCTTAAAAAAAAAGAAGAATTCCTAGAATTAAATAATGCTAGTAGAACACACCAGAACCTATGGGACACAATGTAAGCACTCATGGTAAGAAGTTCATAGCTGTCAATGCCCACATTAAAAAAAAAAAAAGGCCTAAATAAATTATCTCATGATATGTCTCAAAGTCTTAGAAAAATAAGCACAATCCAAATATAAAGCTAGTACAAGTTACAAATTTATGAAGATCAGAGCAGAAATCAAAGATGAGACAAAAATATTCGAAATAATCAAAGAGCTGTTTCTTCGAAAGAATAAACAATATGGACCAACCCTCAGCCAATCTTAACAAAAAGGAAAGAAAAGATGCAAACCAATCCAATTAGAAATGAAAACAATGAAATCAACAGATATTGCCAAAATCCAGATTATTGCACATCTGTATGCCAATAAAATGAAGAATTCTGAAGAAATGCATGGATACTTTGATACATATCAATTATCAATACTGAATGAATAATATAAAAATCCTGAATAACCTAGTAATGGGCAATAAAACTGAAGCAATAATTTACAAAAACTGACCTAGAAGAGTCCAGCTCTGGATGGATTCACTGATAAATTCTACAAGAACTTCAGGGAAGATCTAATGCCAATATTCTTCAAATTATTTAATGACATTAAAAGGGAGGGAATAACAGTATTCCCGAAGTCATTTCTAGAAATAGCATTACCATAATCCTAAAACTGGATACAGATCCAACCAAAAACAAACAAATAAACAAAAACTATATGCCAAATGCTTTAAGAAACAGAGATGCAAAAACACTCAGCACAATACTGGAATATATCTGTAATCCCAGCACAACACTTGGGAGGCTGAGACAGGAGGGCAGCTGTGAGTTTGAGGTCAGCCTGAGCTACATAGTGACTTCATGGCCACAGTGAACTAAGTGTGAGACCCTGTGTCAAAAACACAAGATTCTGGTAAACAAAATGTCGCAAATTATTATAATGTAGGCCTCATTCTAGATGTGTAAGGATGATTCAACAGACACAGAAATATTACCCACCACATAAACAAAAGGAAGGACAAAAATCATACAATCATACCAATAAATACAGAAAACATCTTAACAAACTCCAACATTCATTCATATTTAAAAAAAAAAAAAAAAAAAACCCTAAGGAAAATACATATCGAAGGAACTTAGCTTAATCTGATAAAACCTTTTATGATGAAACCACTGCAAACATTATATTAATGGAAAAAACTGAAAGCTTGCCCTCTAAAGTCAGGAATACAACAAGGATGCCCACTATCACCACTACTGCTCCATACAGTACCCCATGTTACAAAGAGATATTAGGCAAGAAAAAGAAATAGAAGGGATACATACAGGAAAGAAGTCAAATTGTCATTGTAAAAGTGACATGTGTTTTACATCAAAGACTTATTCTGTTAAAAGACTCTGAATTAATAAATTTAGCAATGTAGGTTACAAAATTAGGTTTCCTATATATATAATGAACTAAAAATGAAAGAAATTAGGCAAAAAATAGCATTAAGAAAAATTGAATATTTAGAAATTAATCTGAGGAAGTAAAAGACCTCTATAATTAAAACTACACAACTATGGAAAAGGAGATGAAAGTGTGCATCAGAAAGTAGAAAGATATCCCCTGTTCCTTCATAGGCAGAAACAGTATGGTCAAATGGCCCTATCTCCAAACGTGATACACAGATTTAACACAGTCCCAAACTACCAACAGCATTTCTCACAGAAATAGAGCAAGAGGGCTGGGGATTTAGCTCAGAGGTTCCAGCACCTGCCTTGTAAGAGCAAAGGCCTGAATTCAATCCCTCGTAACCAAATACGATACAGGGCATGGAGACTCATGCCCATCAGCAATCAGTACCACATACCACAGTGCCAGGCATGGTAACTCTTGCCTGCAATCCCCGCATTCAGGAGGCAGAGGCAGGAGGATTGCTGTGAGTTCGAGGCTGAGCTCAAGGCCAACCTGAACTACAAAAATACCCTGTCTCAAAAAAGAAAAAAAAGAAAATTCTAGAATTCGTATATATTCAGAAGATAATCCAGAAGAGCAAAAGTGATGTAAAGATACAACAGCAAAGGAGGACGCATCACAATTCTGTATTTCAAATTGTTATTACAAAACTATAGTGACAAAATAGCACAGTACTGGCACAAAAAGAGACACATTCAACAGAACAAAAAATGAGGATGCAGAAACAACCTGAGGCACATTTAGATATTTGATCTTTGATAAGGAGGTCAAAAACATACAGTGGAAGAGAGACAGCTTCTTAGTATGGTGCTGGGAAATTTCACTAATCACATGTTTAGGCGTATGTCTAGACCAGTGATGGTCAAACCTTTTAGAGCTTCCAATGTTATAAATCGCCCACTGCAGCACACGTGCCACAGGTTTAACACCAGTGGTAGACACTGCACATTAATTTACTAAAGTTCTGCCATCTACTCATCTAAATGAAAATGAATCAAAGACCTAAATGTTAAAACAGAAATATAATATGTAAAACTCTTAAAAGACATAGGTATAGGGGGTGAACTTACCAAAATAAAAAGTTTGCACAGTAAGAAACAAAAACCAATCAACAGTGAAAAGCCAATATTTAGGGTAGGAAAATAGTTTGCTAGCAGTTCTTCAGGCAGAAGGCTAATAACTAAAATATATAAAGAATTAAAAAAAAAACTCAAAATAAATGGCCTAATCAGAAAATACATAGGCAAATGAAATGTATAGTCACTTCTCATAAGTACAATGAAACAGCCAATAAACAGATGGAAAAAGAAAAGGTTCAGTATCACTGGAAATGCAAACTAAAACAACAGTGAAATTCCACCTTACCCTAGGAAGCATGACTACTCAAGTAATAACAAACGCTGGCAAGCCGGTCAGGAAAAAGAAAACTTTCAATGTTGTTGGTAGGAATTATACTAGTACAACTATGAAAGTTAGTGTGGAGATTCCTCAAAAAATTTAAGTTAAAAATTCTATTTGAACCCCATTTGATTCCTCTTCTAGGTATCTCCTCAAGAGTTAAATCATAATACAGTAATATATGCATACTTACAGGTATAGCAGTACAATTTATAATAGCAAGATGCTGGAAGTGACCTCTCTGTCCATTAACACATAAATAAGTAAAGACAGCAGTATTTTCATACAATGGAATAATATTATGGTATAAAAGATAAACTTGAGTTATTTTCAGAAAAATGGATGCACCTTGAGTAATGTTAAGCAAAATAAGACATGCAAGCTTAAATATTGTAGTTTCTCTTCAATGAGGAATCCAAATTAGAAATAAAGAACAAAAAAAGGCAGCTAGAAAGAAATAGGGAGTCAGATCGTTCTCATATGAAAAATGGAAAGGAGAAAGGATGAGGAGATGAAAAAAGAAGATATGTCATGTATTTGTGCCAATTCCTCCCAAAGAACGCAATCATGTACTGCAAACACGCATACTAAAAAACATAAAATTTTTAATTGAACAATGACTGTCATGTTTTAGATATTACATTTATCTTTTCATATGACATGTCTGTACCAGCCACCTTTTTTTCTACCATCTTAGCAAGTAGATAAGATCTAGTGAGACTAATAGAAGAACTGATGACCAAGACATTTTAATAACAATGAACCAGCAGGCAAAATCAAACAATTTTACACTGCACCAAACAAAGTAGAAATACCTTAATACTTCAGAAGTATATCGAGCGTCTGCAGATTCTATACAAAATGATTACATTTGGAAAATGTTATTTTTAATTTGACAAGACAACTACACATCTTAAGTTACCATATCCCTAAAAACACAGAAGTCTAAAACAGAACAGCCTTGGAGCCAGGGATTTAGCTCAGTGGTCCCAGCATCTGCCTGACAAGTGCAAGGTCTTGAGTTTGATCTTGGGATCACATATCACACTGCTGGGTGTGGTGGCTCATCACCTGTCATCTCAGAACTCCAGAGGCAGAGACAGGAGGATTTCTGGGAGTTCGAGGCTAGTGTGGGCTACATAGTGAGTTCAGGGCCAGCCTGAACTGTAAAGCGAGACCGGGTCTCAAAAAATTAAAAACAAAGAAAAAACAACAACAACAACAACAACAAAAAGAACAACCTTTATAAAGCTAGTTCATCTATTCATTATAAACGTGTATTTTAAAATAAATTCCTACATATAATGTTATTTCTTTATGTTGAACTAACTTAAAATAGTTATCAGAATCTGTAAACTTCTACTGCAAAACAACCTTTCAAAATTGGTTCATTTAAAAATGCATATTAGAAATTAAAACCAATCACTAATAAAACCACTAAAATAAGTATTAATTGCTGCTAATGTTGATATAGCTGTTCTTCAACAATGATGCTATCATTTTAGCATCTTAACATAAGTATTACTGAGGTGGAGGAAGAGAAAGTTCATTTTAACTTTTTTTAGGCTAATAGTGAACAATTCAAAGTAAGGCTCAATATTGTCCTAAATTCTAACCATGTTACTAAAACTACAGATATTCAACCTAGCACTAAGATGGTGGAAAACCGTAAGCATTTGGTGTCCATCAATAACAGGTAGACATATTCTATAGTAATTATAACAAGTGTCCAACCCATGAATGGTGGCACAGGTCTGTGAAGACTGAGAATAGCTCAGGACAGTCTTTCAGCTTAATTCCCAATACTGGGAGAAAAAAAGGTGAGATGTGAGAATTATCACATTACTAACTATGTCATATTTATTTTTTATACTTACATTAAAACAAAAAAGGAAAAAAGTTTCAAACTGCACTGAACTTTAGTTTATTATCAGTGTAAGTAAATAAAGAAGAAACATTTCAGCAGCTCTATGCCAGACACATTAGATGCTGTCTCTCTTAATCTTTAGTAATCTGTGGAGATTTTTATCACTCTTTCTTAGATGAGAAAATGAAGATCAGGAAGGTTCAGTGGCTGGCCTATGCTCATATATACATAAGAATCTCTTTAAAAATTTCTTCCCAAACTTTAAAGCAGTAAATCCAAAACAGATCATCTTCAATAATTTTCTAGAAATTGTGATCAGATTATTATCCTGTATAGTGAGCTTTTTGTAAAATTTGTTAACCAGATTCTAATTCCTCTATTAAAAGTTGATTAGGATGAAGATATAGCTCAATAGCACCATGCCTCCCTGCCAAGCACAATGTCCCCTGGCACCAAAAATAACAAACGAACATAAACTTAATTTAACGACCAGGCATGGTAGCACATGCCTATGTAATCATAGTATTCAAGAAGCTGGGTCAGGAAGATCTCCTAGAGTTGAAAGCCAACTTGGGGTTCACAAGTTGAGTAAAGGCCAGCCTCCAATACACAGTGAGATCCTGTCTCAAAGAAAACAAAACAAAACAAAATGTTTAACATCTTTTACACAAATTACAGCAAAATGCTTCTGTAACTTCTTGGACCTTTGTAATTTAATTTACTATGATATGTGAAAGAATTTCTGAGACTTAAGTCTTTTTCACCTTACAAAGGTAAGGTGACACACAGATTTTCTTTTTCTGCCCAGCCCTGACAGCATTATCACCTGGTTTGCAGAGAAAGCAGCAGTATTTACTTTCATCATGTTTTGTTTAAAGGTGTTAGATTAAACATAATACTAAAAAGGCAGTGTGTCCACATTATATATATAGCGGGGCCAGGTATTTAGATTAGTGACATCACACCTGCCTCACACAAGTGCCAGGTCTTGATTTTGAACCTCAGTTCTGGGGAAAAAAAAAAAAAAAAAACACTTCTCTATATTATATATAGCACTAATAAATAAATATACAGCTTGCAAAACCATGTTTATGAGAGTTAATACTTCTACCATTTAAATATATATATAAAAATAATTAACTTAAAAGTATTTAAGCACCTGCTCTAAAACTTCCATCTGTAACAGATAAAAGACTTTCTTAATCCAGTAATTACCAGAGTTCTTTTTCAAAACTGTACTGTACTGTACTCTAAAGCCTATGCTCCATCCCCCTTAAGCCTATTATGACATCCATCATCCAAATGCAGCCAGGACTATTGTGTAAAATCATGAGAAATACATTATAACAGAATGAGAATGCTAGCCCAGATTTATTCAATGCAAAGTACACTTGAATAAATGTAAGTGAAAGTACTTCTACAAGTACAATCATACACAAGATGAAGTATTTTTTCAGACAGCCAAGCTCAGTCAGTTCAGTAATATTTTGAACATCTAGTACTCAGCAGGTACTACTGCTGGAAGGATAAATCACAGGGCAGTGAAATTCCTTACCCATATAAATACATGGCATTTCACCAATACTGTGGTCATAATCTTACAATTTAGGTCCCTCACTGTTTATGTTCACATTCACTGTGGAGTATAATGCTAGACTGAACTAAAATACTTATCAAAAGGCTGCTCTATCCAGGAGATCTCTGACTTCTGTTAATATACGTATCAAGAATACCCTTCTCAGGCCAGCCACTTGTTATCTCTCCTCAAAATCTAGATGCTACTCTAATTGCCAGTTAAAATCCCCTAACCTCTTCTGTTGGTTTGTGAGTTCATTCTTCTATGTTTGAGGAACCATGAGCTCAGTATATAGAGTTAACATCTGCGGGATTTTTAAAATAAACAAGAAAAAGAATACTCTCCTTCCAGTCTCTTCTTTTTCTCTCTCAGCTGAAGCCTATGTAAGAGTTCCACACGTCTACTGCAACAGAGGAAGAGGAGGAAATAATAATCTCAGTTACCAAGGGCTGCTTATTTTAACATGGTGGTCAGGATACTTGGGGATCTGGAATATTCTTAGTATGAAGAAAAGATTTAATCACATTAAATACATCAAATGCTAAATGGACATGTGTGAACTACAGCAGAACCCTAAACAGAGTCCATAGATAGCATTTTCCTACGGGAAAACTATCCTTTTGTATTTTTTCCCCATACTTCAAACAACTATTTTATAAGTGAATACCTGATTAGTGTGTTAGGAAATATTTTATTTTTCTATCTGAATATAAATTAGGAGTTCACAATTTATTAGGAAGAGATACAGAGGCAACTGAGGGGATAAATCTGGCTTGGCAATAAATACAGAAAAGTGCTTCTAAATGAAAAGGTAAAACTTGTAGTAGTTTCCCATTGTTTTGTACTCTTTACCCTTTTCCCCCTAATTTGGTTAAAGAGATAAATTATTTAACCATCTAGGAAATGCAATAGCTTAATAATTCACATTGTGCTTCATGAACATGAATTTACCTTGAATCAAAAAGATGTATCTGAGGATTTACAATGTACAAAATATAATACTTGTCAGATACAGTGAAGAAATAAATGACCAATTTATTACAGATTTACTGAGTACTGTTTTGTGTTGAGTACCTGTACTCTGTGTTGATGCAATGGTCACTGCCTTCAAGATTATCACATGAAGACACAGATATTAATTAAACTAAAAAAAAGAAAGAAAAAGAAAATGTGAAAAATGCTAAAAAGGAAATCTACGGGAATTGTGACCTAGTCATCCTGCCACTCTGTGCAGCTGAGGCAAAGGATCACAAGTTAGAGACAGCCTGAGCAACTGAGTAGCCTGGAAAGTCCCTATCTCAAAACAAGTACAAAGGGGACTGGACATGATGTAGCTCAATGAAAATTCTCTGAGGTCAATCTCCAGTATGGGGAAGGATAGGGATATAGACATAAACTTGAGACTTTGGTAGATAGGTGGTGGTAATTTAAAGTCCTGCAGGTAGGATGGGAAGGGAAGCTAGGAAAGAATACAGAATGACAAGAGGAGATAATGCTCAAAATGAGAGAACCATATCTAAGCCACACTAGTACAAGACAGACTAACAGATATGTGACAGACAGAAGAAAAAAATAAAAAAGCCAGCAAGAGCAAAGCAGAATAGACAGAGGAAGAGGTCAGGCTGGAAGAGTGTAACAGACTACAGAAGATGTCTCCTGGAGAACGTGGGGTTCATGCCAGCTCACAATGAAGTCAACAGTAACCTGGAACCTGGAACAAGCTCTAAAACATTATGTCAAATGGAAAGGGGAAAAAAAAAGAAATGGACATAAATGTTCCTATTATTGTAAGTATGAACTAAAAAAGCTATCTGCATGTGTTAACTTGCAATGTGAATAACTTTCTGGAAAATTATAAAAGAAAACGCCAAGTGTGGTCACCTCTAAGAATATCTGAAGTACCAAAAGAAATTCTACTTTTCCTAATGTGAACTGCTTTCTACATTTAAAAAAGTTAAAGGTGAGCTAGGTATGGTGAAGCATGCCTTTACCAAGCATTCTGAATGGCTGAGTTGGAAGGATTATAAGTTCAAGCCCAGCCCAGGCAAGTTAGCAAGACCTTATCCCAAAGAACACTGTGAAAAAATTGGGCGGAGTTGGGGCAGCTTTGGGTTCACTCCCTACACAGAATGTAGGACACTGGTGAGGCTTACACACTAAAGCATGTTTTAAAGATACTGCAAAGCAAATCTAATTCAGGGGATATCAAATATATTTCTATAAGCTTGTATTTCTGATCCCAAAAGTGAAGGCTCTAAATACAGAGATTTCTTGACTCTGAAATAATACAGATTAGTAAGAGTTTTCAGAGATCCTGATTAGAACTACTTACACATTCTTAGGTAACTGCCTTCTCTTCTCTCCCAATGCTTGTACACTAAAGTTTAAGTGTTTATCCAAACTGTTAGGCATTTTACCAAAATACTCTAAATCTGTATAACAAGTTAACCATATTTGATAGTTACACTTCGTTTTCCAGTCTTTAAGACAAGTTATGTTCGGTAAAATACAACAAACAGCTGATTAATGTGTTAAGCTCTAGTTCAGTTTATTATAAACTCTAAACAAACTCTTAAAGCACTTGCTTTGTTTTAGTTTGATACAAGAGGACCAGATATGGATATCTAGTCTCTATCAGGAATTGTGTTGTGTGCTACATTTCTGTTCAAAAACAATGCATATGTGGATCCCCTCACTTGCAATTCATTGAATCTATTTTCTACTTTTCTTCTGCTTCATCAAAGATCTCTTCTCTTGATAAACAATATAACTGCAAGATTTCACAATGGTGGTACATGCAGGCAACAGTCCGAAATTCACTCCTGAAAGAAACACTGAGTATAACAGAACAGATTCAGGTCCAAGCCTTCTAAGATTAAACAAATATCCTAAGAGTATAAAACTGTCACCATAAAATCATAAATAGTCAAGTCCACTGAAATAAACTACATATCCCAAAAAAAGAGTGCAAGAAAGTTAGCATTTAAAAATTGATCCTGTATGTTTTTGTCTGAGCATATCCAGGGCAAGGATATATACTGCCATCAATTAACACTGGTTAATTCAAGTAGTAAGGCGAGTGTAAGGGAAGTAACAATGTGGAGAAAAAGTTCCCAGCTGATGCCAAAAAGCAACTTCTTTAATTACTACTAAGTTACCTGATGGTCTTGCTTACACCTGAAACCAAGGGTCCTACTTTGGCTACCAAATCGATACATCTGTGGAGTTTAAACCCATTCTGATATATTCAGTCTGGGGTATGGTATGAGTTTTTATACAGATTCAAAAGATTATCAAATGATACAATGCGAAGCCATGGTTCAAAATTACTGAGGGAAGGAGATTTAATATGCAGAGAGAATGGAAATGTAAAGCATTCCCAGTCCTCACGTATGACATGATTATGTGGGCTCTGTAACTGTTACTCCTATTGTGCAGATGGATTCAACAAGATATGATAAAATTCTACCAAATCTCATTAGGACCTTTGCACTGCAGTGAATTGATCAAGGTAATGCTGCTCTCTTGGTCTCAAGTACATGCCTGCCTTCCTAGAAAACTTCACTATCAAAACCTCAAAAAATCATAATGGCAACCAGCCTAATAATTTTTAATAAAAATTTGCTTAAATGAGAGAACACCTCAACATTCTTACTTCTATGGTGCACAAGAAATTTCACATATACATTTGTTTTTAAAAAGTAGAATTATGAAGTTTAAGCTTCCTTTCTTTTCGTACTTTATGCTTGCCATTTCTTTCTCTCTGCTTTATAAGCAGAGGGACTTAAAAGCATACACACTTGAGGCAGTTAAAATCTTAAAACAGAATCTTATTTAAATGTTGACTTTAAATTCTAATATTCAGAATATTCTACACATAATGGGAAACTGTAAGATATACTCTTTTATGAAATTAAAACATTAACCAGTACATATCACTAGACATAAACATTACACCACAAGACCTGTAAACTTTGAAGAATTCAAAAAATAATTTCATAAACTAGTAGGCAGCCTGCAACAATTTTAACATACAGTGAATTCTCAACTTATGACCAGCCTCACATACAATAACTTGGGTTAAGACCAAAATGGTAATTTTAACTTACAATCAAAGGCTTGGGTTACAACCCAATACAAGTGTTTCCTGTGTGGTGCTGAGAAATACTGGGACAATGTCTCCCTAAGGACACTGAGATCTACCTGGAAGAAAAGCAAGGCCTTAAAGTATACAGGAGAGAGCATTTAAAGCTGTTAGGCAGGGCCTGAGGCTTCATCTGTCTCCCCCCACCATGGTTGACAACACTGTCACTATAGCAGAGTCCAGAGGCTGCAGGTTGACAGCGTTCATGTTGAGAAGTTAGAGATATTCAGAGAACTGTTCACAGAGGACCTATAGCAATTCTTGCCTGAACAAGAGAATGCAGCTAAGAAGTTTTCTGAAGATGAGAAGTATCAACAATCAGTGCAGCAAAATTCTTCTAAAATGAAGCAAATACTTAAAAAATAGACCTCCAAACATCTGTTGAGAAGATCCACTCAGAGAGGGAAAAAAGCCAATCACTGCATTCACTTGCTTAATGACAGTGTCATGTCATACTACAGAACAGTGTTGAAGAAAAGACAAAGACAGAAAGCCATAGACCAGATTTTTGTTCTGAAAAGGTTGATACCCAGTGAGCCAGGAGCAGGTCCTAGTAGGCTGCAGACTCTCCTAAGGAGAGAAAGGACACCAGGCAGACAGATTTCAAAGTTCTTAAGGAGACTTTCCTTCTAAAACCACCACCTTCCACTTCATCCTCCCTTCAAGCCAACTGTGTCTACTTGAACAGTATGAAATTGTGTCTGGTAAACTAAGCACATTTTATAACTTTTTGATTAATACATCAGGAAAATCATCGATGTTTCTGATAAACTACACATATTATATAACACTCTTGTTATGAAAAATTAATTAACCATCTGTGGCTATTTCTATTGTTTCTATGGGAAAAATAGTCGTGACTTACAAGTAATTTGAGTTATAATCAGCTCTAATGAATGAATTGAGTTTCTCTGTAAATCAGAGATTCATGCCATAGTTAAGGCAATTATTTACACATCTGTAAACACTGCATCTTTTCTCTGATATGAGAAACTGAAAATGTGAATGAGTTCTAAAATGTATGTTAGATACCAGACAATATAAACTACACAAAGGGAAATGAGGTAGAGTAAGTAATGAGGGAAAAGAAAAATTGTGATGGTGACAAAAAAATGCAAACAAAGCTTATGTGTATAGGGGGTGGGAGTGGTAGAGTGGGTAGGAGAATAGGAAAAAATGAGAATTAAGTCATGTCATATACTGGTACAAACTGTCAATGTTGAGAGTGATTGTGATATGTATATAAAATGTACCTATTTCATAATTTAAAAAGAGATAATTATTTAACAATTCAGCAATGCATTATTACCGACAAGTTTATAATATAAAGTAGCAAGTAGCTCACTAAGAGCAAGAACACAATTTATGTGACAAGAAACTACTGGCGCAATAGAGAAATGATGTCTGAAAATTTTGAAATTTACAAAATTGTTACTACAATAAACTTAAGTTGGACATTCCTCAGGATAAAGTCTTATGCCATCACTTATTAATGTAAATCTGCATCCTCTATTAGCTCCAGTATTGTCTACTTCCACTGAAGATCTTTTTTCCCACTGCT
Source organism: Petromus typicus (assembly GCA_004026965.1). Taxonomy (NCBI): domain Eukaryota; kingdom Metazoa; phylum Chordata; class Mammalia; order Rodentia; family Petromuridae; genus Petromus; species Petromus typicus. The sequence continues at coordinate 1,931 of PVIR01016221.1, read as the reverse complement.
ACCCTTTTTGCTCTAGGTTCATCTTGTTCTGTGTAACGTCACAGACACCATCATGTATGCTATATATAGTTGTTGCTTAAAGATTTCATCTTTTTCCCCATAAACTACATATTGTCACTCAAGCTGTAATTTTACCATGTGTATTCTGTATTATTCATTCTGATTCGAGCGCTTGCTGAACATAATATTTGTCTCTCCAATTGTCACCTAAATTCAACAAAATCAAAATACTCTAAAATAAAACCAAGCCCTGCTAAAGACTCAAAACTGTAGTATTTAACAGCAAAAATGCATCAAGATAGTCCTGCTACAATACCAAAGATGGGAGGAGAAAGTATTATAATTTCTTTAAAATCCAAGAGCAATTTGTTAAGTCCATTTCCAAGAAAATTTCCAAGACAGTAAAAAGATATAAGGGATTTTTGTGCTAAAAGGCTCAAAACAAAATAAAAATAGTGAAATTCAACATAACATAAATGTTTAGCAAATGGTAATTGTTAAGTCATGGTTTTCTATCAACTATGACATGGATATTCAAGATTTCTGAATATCACTTAACGATATGGGGAAATGTGCATAACAGATTAAGGGGAAAAGAAGGCAAGTCACAAAATTCTCTCTATATTAGCATTTCAATTGCAAAAATACACAGGTGCATGATATTTTTAAGAAGTCGGGTGGAAATACTAACAGTAACTATATGGATTTTTTTTTTTATCAAATATACATTCATTACCCCTTCCCCTCAAAAAACTGTTTAAAATGGTACTTTCATTTGCTTCATTTGCATACTTGCCCCTATATTTATTTAATCACTGTGTAAGACTTTTTAAATGACCTTTCTTATAACAGAAGAAGAGAGGCAATAAACTATTAGAAGAGCTTGAAGTCACACAGAACCTAAATCCTAGCTTCATTTGCCAGATATTAACAGGCAAATTAACCAACTGCCCAGTGTGTGCGTGATATGTTACAGTCATGACGACAACTCAGCCTCCAACCCAGGCACTTGACCTGGGGTTGGATCATGGATGTTTCAAAGTGAAAGACCTTTATTTATTATTTTGTTCAAATCCTTTGTTTTATAAATGCCTGTCAGAGGCTTGCTCAAATCGAGAGACTAATATGTGACAGTACCTGAATTTTAAACTTTTCACCCACGTCCAGTACTATTTCAACAACATCTTTGGAAAATTCCTTGGGTCTTTGCTCACACTATTTTTCCTACTTCCCTGATAACCATTTTTCTCTTTTGGTATTTATCTTGATTCCAGTAATAAACAGAAGGCAATCTCTCATGCCAGAAGTAACCTCCCCTCCTCTCAACCCTACCTAGTACACACCACTGTTGGGTTTCTCAGGTCACACTGGTGGAGGGCCACTAGAAGAGCAAAGCAACTTGAAATAAAACAGAAAACATAAAAAATGTAAATAACCACTGAAGTGTAATTTCAATTTCACCATAAATCTGGAGTTTCAAGAAAAGGCTGAGTGGGCCGGGGATTTAGCTCAGTGGTTCTGGCGCCTGTCTTGCAAGCTCAAAGACCCAGGTTCAATTCCCGGTTAACCATATACAATACTGGCATGGAGACTCACGCCCAGCAGCAATCAGTACTGCATACCACAATGCTGGGCGTGGTGGCTCACGCCTGTAATCCCAGCACTTGGGAGGCAGAGGCAGGAGGATTGCTGTGATGTGAGCTGGAGGCTGAACTCAGCGACAGCCTGAACTACAAAGCAAGACCCTGTCTCCAAAAAAAAAAAAAAAAGAAAGAAAAGGCTGAATATGCAGTCTGCTTCTTAAGACAGGCAAACATTAATTTTCAAACACGTAGAAAGCCCAGAATATATGAGCACAAGATGATTACATTGCATGACTAACTGAAATGTAGTCCTCTACAATGGATTCTGTAACAAAAAAAAAAAAAAAA